>JBBPLD010000173.1:0-35427 GCA_038089555.1 Chalciporus chontae | reverse complement strand
CGTTAGCTTGTGGTTGGAGAGTTGGTGCTCGAATCCAGTACATGGTATCACTTCCATGACAATGGAACGATAGAATGGTTTTATTTGTGCATTTATCATATATATCGATGAGATGAGGAGCAGTTTTAATCGTTAGACATTGGTCTTTGAGCAACGTGCCTAGTGACATGAGCTTGAGCTTACAGTCAGGCATGTAGATCGTCAGTGATAACCGAACAGATCGTTTGTTGAACTCAATGATAACTGTTCTCATTCCAAGAATGGGTGCACAACCATTCGCTGTCTGTGAGAATTGTGGATTTTCGAAGGCCTTGTACTCAGCGAAATCGTTCATGTTGTTGGTAAAATGAGCTGAAGCTCCTGAATCGAGTAACCATAACTCTTTCGATATATGCTCATGGACGTGTTCTCTCTCTTTACCTTTGTTATTCTTATTGCATGAATCACACAATGTGAATGGTAGGGAAATAGATTTATTCGTATCTATTACATCAGATGTCATGCTACTATATATCATGCTTTTCTGTGGCGGAGACCGCACATCAGCGTCTGAGTAAGAGAATGAACAAGAAGGAACTTGCCAGAGTGATCCAGAGGCCGCGCCGAAGTCGAAGTACCGAGAGATGTACTCATCGGTTTCATCGTCGCCCATGGAAACGGTTTCCTCCCCCTCAGCTTCATGGTCATGGCCTGCGGTGTTGACCTCTTCTTCGTCCATGAGGGTGTCCTCAATGGTATCGTCAAATTGCTCAAGGAGTGAGCGATATGGGATCCGAGAGAAGCCAGACGGACTGTGTGGTTCGATGCCATAAGAGGCGGCGAGAGTCTGGTCCAGACCAAGGAGCGAGCGGGTCGTAGGCACCATGGAAGTTGGAAGATTCACCTTGCGGTGAGATCTAAACGCCAGTTGGCGATGGGGTCCAGGGTGCATACCGTTTCGCAAGTGGGTGTAACACCCATATGCTGTGCGAGGGAGACCGTGTTTTGGGTCTGCGGAAAGGCAGGCGGTCCATAGTGTTGGACGCCGGCAGTGTGAGCGAGACAGCAGGGATCATCGACGGGGGTGGTGAAGACAGTGGAAACGGAGGATATGACGGGGGCATTGAGGAATGATGAGAAGGCGAAGGAGGCAGACGCGTCGTTCGCATTAGTGTGATGGTTGTCGCGCTGCTTCTGCTTTTGCTCAGAACACCTACCCTGATGATGTTTCTTCTTCTTCTTGTTCTGGTCGGCAGCGGGCTGAGAGAACGAAGTCCCTTCTTGCTGCGACGAGAACCTAGGGTTGTCACCTTTCCGCTTCACTGCGGAGAGCTTGTTTGCCTGTGCAGGCTGCGGGTTCTTGGCAGGACACTTGGTGACGTGCTGCTGCCAAGCAGCGATTACCTGCTGTTCAATCTGGATGAGCGTAGGGAGGGCAGCAGCAGCAGCAGTGGCGGTAGCGGGGGTGGTTGTGCCAGTCGGTATCGACTTCTCGTTCACCGATTTGACCACGTTGTCGGCATAGTCTGGGAGTTTTGCGAGGATGAACATCTGCTTCAGATTGTCGGGGACGGTGTAGGTGAGTGTTTCCAACTTTTCAAAAGAGGAGTTGAGGGCGGTGAAGGACTTGCTGGAATGGTTGTCCTTCGGGAAGATGATGGCGAGCATATCTTTGAACTCCGTATAGGCGGAGGAGACAGAAGAGGTGCTGTAGCGATTTTTGACCGCTGTCCAGAGGATATTGGCATATTTGTAGGTAGCAATGGGGAATTGCGATGCGACATGCGGTTCCATGCGCATGCGAATGAATCCGAGGACTTTGTCGTCATCGTCGCCCCAGTTGTTAATCTGCTCCTGAGTGGCCGGAGCGTTGGTCGTGAGGGACGGGGCATCGTGTACCATGGTCTTTTGCCAAAGACCTTGAGACCGGATGTAATCCTCCATCTCTTGGGCCCAACGTTGATAGTTGGTGCCGTTCAAGCAGGCGATATCCTTAAGGGCGAATGAGGACATTGTGTGTATCTAGAGATGAGGCGTTAGCAATCCGAATCAATGAGTAAACAATGAGAGGGAAGCGGCGTAGCCGCATGAGCTAAACACTCAGAGCTCTTGGATTCTGGGAAGACATAGTCTCCCCATGATTCGGCTCACATGTGGGCTATATCTCAAAGGGCGTGTCCGCACCAATGAGTTGTCAAGGCGGTAAACCGTGCTAGACAGCTGGTAGTTCTAGGATAGAACACCAGAGCAGTCAGCGGCATCATAGATGCACAGCTGAGCGCTCAGGGCTCATAACCTGTTGGAAGGTACTCTACTGAGAACCTGCTACTGGGGAACTTACCTAGAAGATGACTTAAACATTTGAACGTAGTGGTTTGAGTGACAGATCAATTAGAACTCAGACGAGCCGAGTCTGAATGTTATATACATGTAGCGTGGTAATTACTTACTATACTACGCGTATAAGCTACATTCAACAAGTAGTACTGTGGTGCTCTTCCACTGAGCTACCAGCCCGTTGCTGGATTGACACTCAAATGTCAAAGATAGCGCTATGATTCATAAGACCAAGCTTGTTACTATTTTGACAATACTCGAAGTTCACGATCCATTCTACGCATTATCCACTTCTACTCCTTTCTTCTCTACCTTCGGGTCTATCGTCGAACTCCTAGAGACACTTCAGGAGACTATCCTTGCATGTCTCAAGAGATCCTTGGCCTATCCCCAACTCCCTATTACTTGTCTTCTCGACAGCATCCCTTTGGGACGAATCATTCGTTCCCTTCTCATCATTCTCGAAGTCCTGCACCCCGGGGCTTCTATCATCCTTACACTGATACACCGCGCCCTCACCAATCAAGCCTCAGAAAACCAACAAGGACGCGAGCACAGGACCAAGTGTCCCGATACACTGTGCCCTCAGAAATCAAGCCCCAGAAAGAGTTAGCATCAAGGATTAAAACAGAGGGTACGAACTGTTCTTGTGTACCGTGAGGGTAAGCCAGCTCCCCGAATAGAGAACCTGTAGAATTGTAGAACGAAAAAAATCTGTAATGAGACATGGCATGAAGTACACACCTTAAAAGGCAACAAGCACTTTTTCATTATCTAGGCTGCAGTCCTACATAATAAAAAGGTGGTGTGCCGGGTTGATACATTGTTGAAGTGTAGTAAGAGATTGTATGTGTGAGATATGAAGGATAGCATGAGTTCAACAAATGTGGGAAGTTGGACATCTCGAGCGAAAATTGTAAAGTAGCGCGTTGTGTTTGTATTTCTTTGTATCACGTGATCATAAACCATGTGACATTCACGACGCATCTCATTTTCTGAAGTCTGCATATGCTGTCGAGTACAGGACAACTGTTCTACTAGTACACTACTACATACCCCAGGCTCGTGCCATTCAGCTCCCAGCTTCTCTTTTTCGTATCTGCTCTGATTACCATGGCCAAAACTAAACAGACAGCCAAGAAGACCACGGGTGAAACCGCCAAGCGTGTCCGACTGATGCTCACGCAACCAGAACTTGCCAGCTCTGCTGGCTCGAAACGGCTACACATGGCAATGCTGCCAAGTAAGGTTCAGGTAAGCATAAATCTCATTCAGTTATCTTTTCATTGACCGTTGGATAGTCAGACGAGCAACGACCAGCAACCAAGTGTTCGCGGTCGTCGGGGCCCAACGCACCACTGCCGTTCAACCCAAATACTGAGGTAAGTATATTGTACATGACCTTCAAGCCTACTAACTATAGATACTAGTTCTGCACGCTTTGCCAAGATGGTGACATGCTCTTCAAGTGTGACGAGCCTGGTTGTGACCGTGCGGACTACCACTGCCTTGAAATCCCCGCAGACCTGGTCGATAAGATAACGGCTCCAGGGGTTAGTTTCAGGTGTGTTTCGTGCGAGTGGCTGGCCTGTCGGGAAAAAAAGCATACAGAGTTCAATCCCTACATTGTAAGTTTGTGGCATTTCCTGTCATCTCATTCAAACTAACTACGGTACAGGGTTTCACGCTCAACGGTTGTCCCATCCTCCCCACTTTTCTCACCGTGAAAGAGAGGTTTCAAGCATCTCCGACTTTGTTGGTGCTCTCGCCCCCCATGCTCCTCATCCACTTTGCCTCAAAACAATCACCCGCTTTGGCCATTTCTCGTTAATCGAGAACCTGCTGGGCGACTACTGTACAGGCGACCAGCTTCAAGTTCTTGATGTTCCTTTAGATGTCAGCAAGTCGAAAGCCCAGCTGGCATGGCCGAGGGAGGCTGCCAAGCTATTGGCTCCCTTGCTCCAGAGGACCTTCAAGCATGTCGTCGTTGTGGTCACAAACCATACCGACGATGACTCCAGTGACCTTTGGCTCAGCTTGGATGAGGATCGCGCTGCATATGCTGCATCGGTGGAGGAGGTAAGTGATCTATGCAGCAGTTTTATTATAGCTCACATGTTTCATAGTAGATCAGTCTCATTTTAAGCCCCTTCAAGCCAATCCTTGAGGGGGCAATCCTTTATATGATTGCTTGTGGTGCTATTGTGCAGAAGTCCCGGGATGAGTTAATGCAGGCCATGCGCGCCTAAGTCACTCATGTATTTTATGATTTGCGCTAATACAATGGAAGATAGGTTGGGGGTGGCTAATACCCTTGCCTTTGACACCACTCATCTCTCTCCCATCCTCACCGCTGACCTGCTGATGAACGTCACCAAGTCGATGGTCATTCTGGGATTTCCCTTTCGGGCGGTGCTTGAGCACTCGCTCAAACTGGCCCCGGGTTTGGGGCAACATAGCTCAGTCTTCCATCTCGCTGAGGCCACCACCAAATACGAGTAGATCCACAGGGATTTCAAGCCTTGGGGATGCGAGGTGCCACTTCAATGTACTTGTGGTTCTCTGAACCCTTGGACTTCGGTATGGTGCCAGGAGCTAAATGGGTATGTTTTTGAGTGCAGGAATGATAAGTGTGGTTGGGTGGATGGTAAGCAGGTTAAGGAGAAAGAATCGTTCAATGCTCTTCGACCTGAGAACTGTAAGGTTATAGTGGCAGCTGGGCAGTCGGAGAGCGTGTCTGGGTGGATGAAAAGGATAGTATGATAGTTGATTCTGGTTTCTCTTAGAGTAGCTTGATGATGCCATGCAGTATTATATATTTTTTGTGTGTGTGGTCAAACCTTTAGGTAAACGGGTAGATTTCCTATTTGAGGTAGTTCCTGAATTAGCCAAAATGAAGACAGCTTATGGGCATGCAGTACTGGTATTGCGATTGTCTTCGCACGCCTTTTTTCATCTTTGCCCCTAAATTACAACACCTGCACCAATTCTCCATCATGTTTGCCTGGACTGTTGTATTCAAATACACTCTTGACAAACACTTCCAGCTATACAAAGCTGCTCAGGGAAAAGAGCCAACTCGTCAAGCAATCTTAAAGGAATGTGGCGATAAGATTGTCAAAGCTCAGGATGACCTGGTCAAAGCCGGTGAGAATGTAGAACTGCCTAACCAGTTTTGTGTGGTAAGTTGTCCTGAATGCTTCATGGTAGAGCTACTCCTGATGTTCCTCCACTCTATAGGCAATTCACACTGAATTCCTTCTTCACTTAGAGGAGAACGATAGAGTTCGTGAACAAGCTGCTTTGGCTGGTGTCGAGGCTCCCACAAAGGCACTCACTCCAGAGGAACGTGAGGCTCAAGCAAGACCAGTGCACTGTGGAGATTTTAGGATGCTCTGGGACACTAAGCGAACCGCTGAACGTTTGTGGGCCGATGAAGTAGCCGAGGTTGATGCCAAGGCAAGAGACAAGACAAATAAGAGTGACTTTGGCAAACGGACTGCTGTTGTACAAGAATGGTTCAACGGTCTGTCGAAGAATACGTTGGATGAAGCTGAGAGGGTGGCTGGAAAGTGGAATAGTGAAGGGGTCACTGAGTTGCCCAAGCTTGATGTGTAAGATTTACTCATGTCTTCTTGCTCTCCACAGTTATTGCAGGAAAAACCTGGCAGATCGAACAGAGGAATTCCTTGGCCTTATTCACAGGACCATGGGGGTTCACGCAGTCATATTGACCAGTTTCCAATTAACAAACAAGGAGTACAAAACTTCTATGTGGGTTTGTCATATACATTTTTATTCTTGTGATACAGACAGAAATGGTCAGCTTTGAGACTGATCCTCCCAGTACACGGGACAGGAAATTTACAGTGCATTCTAATGAAATCAAGACTTGGATCAAGGAGGGTGCAGATCTTCTGCATAAATACATTGAGGAAAAAGGTAAGACTGAATCTATATAGATAGCCTGATTCACTGACTCCGACATCGTAGATGACTCGGAGGATGAGGCAGAATCTGACTCCAAAGAGATCATTATTGATGTGGACGTGTCGGGACATCCTCTACTTTCGGAAACCAGGCCTCGACTCTTGTTGGCCAGACAGGAGGCTATACGAGAAATATTCAAAAGAGCTTATGGTATGTGGTAATTCTCATTATCTGCCTGCTTAGACTAATAGAACCTAGTATGGATCACAAAGAGAGAGGTCGCTGTGCCATGGATGGATGTTTGCAAGGCGCTGACTGAGTTCCTTGATGTCACCTGCCCTCCTGAGGGCTTCACCTTGATAGACCCTTCGAAGCTCAAAAAGACTGCTACAGTGCGATTATGGACCCACTGGGAAAGTCGAGTAAAGGACAAGCAGCCAATTGTTCTGTTTCGCAAAGCAAGAGATGAAGATTTGTCTGTGTTTGCAAGGTCTACGCAAAATCATCCTCACTGTGTGCCAACAAAGAAAAAGTATGTGGAGGACGAGGCCAATGAAGAAGATGCTATCAGACCACTCGCTGGTAAGCAAAAGGCTGTTGAGAATGAGGAGGCTGGTACAGACAAAGGAGACGGGGCTCATCACCAGCGAGGCCAGCTTTCAAGCATCCCCATCTTTCTGGACAACCTGAGGTACCAGAGATGGCAAGCCCCACATCCGGTCAAGATAATCATATTCAATTTCTGCAAAATCTTTCAAGGAATAAGGTATACATTGAGCTATTGGAACGATGGAAAAATCTACCCGAAAAGGTCAGTATACTTTTCGAATCTATGAATTTGGCCAGTATACTGATATTATTGCTTCAAGGTCCCTTCTTCTTCTCGCTCGGCTGGCCGGTGTCAAAAGGAGGGCTGCCAATTTGGGCATCCTGGCATTGGGCGAAAATGTATCTGCCAGAGGAGCTCCATTCTGAACATGACCAGTTTCGCAAGACCATGGCTTCGCTGCAAAAGTATGAATTTGTCAACAGGAACAAGGGCACTGTGGTGGTGCTGGGGCTTGGTTTGCTTCTACGGGAGTGTTGGAGAGCAGTCAAGGTGGAGGAAGATGATGACAACACACCTGGGTTCCTGAAAATTTCGATTTTAGGTGTTGAGAGGGCGAATCAAGTTGAGGCTGCCATCAAAGAAGTATCAGCGCAAGCCTCTGCTACCTTGGCAAAGTCTGGGGGTGAAAAGGTAGGAGAAGAGAGGGAGAATGCAGCCAGAGAGGACAAGAACAAGAAGGACAAGGACAAGGAAACAAGGCTCAGAGAAAAAAAGATTGAAAAGGAGATGAAAAGGAAAACCGAGAAATTATGGAAGAGAGTGGAGGAGGACGTGCCGCAAGTTGGATGCCACAGCTTGTCTGGTAGATCAGGACTTGCAAATACTCAAAGATACTTGGTCTGCTCAAGTGGCTGCTCAAACCAAAGCCTTGCCAAGTAAGTTTATTGTGTATTTATGTGGGCTATCCAGGACTCATAAATATTTCAGAGCAATCCAAGAATAAAGGAGCTCAGGCTGTAGAGAGGGCACTTCTCTTAACAGAGAATGTTGCTGATTTTCAACAGAAAATCAAGACTCTGGGACATTAACTTACCTTGCCCAAAAAGGGAGACCACGCACCCTGCCGCTCAGTAAATCCGCTCTCAAACAAAAGTACGCTGCAGAGCTGAAACAGCTCAACTCGCATGTCTTCGAAACATCCCCCCGTGCCCTCACGGCCCGCCGCATTGACCCATCCCTACCATCCAAAAAATTCCTGAAACTGATCAGCGACCTCCCAAAATGACATGCTTCTATCATCTTTCAACTGCGAACGGGCCATGCCCCGCTGAATAAGCACCTCCATCGTATCACGAAAGCAGACTCCCCCAAATGACCTGGTTGCCGGCGCAAAGACGAGACGGTCCTCCACTTTTTCCTCGAATGCACCACATACACAGCCCCCAGAAACGCCCTTCGGCGAGAGACCTCTCGAAAATCCAGCAACATTAGCAGTCTATTAAGCGACAGCGGCTGCCTCGCGGCCACGCTACGATACATCCAAGCTACACAACGCTTTGCGCTCACGCACGGAAACCTTACACCCCCTCGATTGATTGAACCCGAAGACCACTGAAAAAGCCTCCCCGTCTCTACCTATACCTCCCCTGCACTCTCGCGGTACTTACTTTCTCCTTGTTCCCTTAGCTACACAATTACTAGTCTCTCGAGACACCGCCCGCAGGGCGCATGACATAGCACACTACTTAAACACACGGACTCGTATAGTACACCCTCGCATGTAATGTCTACCAAGGGGCTAAGCCCCATAGGACAATAAACACAGTTTTTAAAAAAAAACAAAAAAAAAAAACTTCCCTTGCCAGGTAGTGATGTTATTGCCATTGATGTGGAGCTACAAAACACCAAGAATTGGTGAGATACTAGCCAAAGGTAAAAATTTTGACAAAATCGACATGACTAATTCCTTCTTCCAGACAAAGGTTCATCCTGATGACATCAAATGGCTCGCAACACACACTCCTTGGGGCCTCTATGAATGGACTGTCATGCCCATGGGTGTCCGTAATGCGCCAGCTGTTCACCAGCACCACATGTGTGGCACACTTCGTCACCTGATTGGAAGGATTTGTCATGTGTACCTGGACGACATCATCATCTGGTCCCAGAATATTGAAGAGCATGAGAAGAATGTTCGCCTCGTGCTCAACGCACTCTGCTCTGCTCACCTATATTGCTCGCTAAAGAAGACATTGCTCTTCCGTACAAAAATTGACTTTATTGAATGATGAAGCACAAAATGTGAAGGAATGTTAGAGAACATTTAATGACAATAAAAGGTAAAGAAAAGAACAACCTTGAACCAGCGACTAGGATTTAGTTACAAGGTACTAGGCAAAGACAAAGATAGAGGAAAGAATGGGGAATCATAACATTACCCCCATACTAGAATCAAGTCATCGACGAAGATAAGAGTGTGTCACAAATTCAAAGCATAGTGTCCTGGGGAACCAGTCATGTTCGCATATCCAATGTCATCGGTGGGGTCATCTCCGTCATAGATGGTATCATGGTCGTTGTCATGTGAGTTTGACAGACTCGAAACACGGGAGTAGGGTGGATGAACTTGTTGAAGAGTTTGATTGGCAGTGGGTGATCTGCACGAACGGGAAGCAGGCAGGGTATGCGGTGTGGTAGTGAGTTTCTGTCCACGCTGAAGTGGACAACGGTTCTGAATATGCCCGGGCGACCAGTGGAGGCAAGTGGGACATTGGTATACGGAGCAGTGAATGCGTATATGGCCCAGTCGATGCCATATGAAGCAGGCATCGTGATACTGAGGATGTGAGGAGGACAAAGATATGTCACCAGTACATTGACGTTGAGTGACGATGTATTGTCGTTCCGCATGAAACAATATTGCTTCCTCATCAGCATTCAAGGGAATGCTAGATGCAGAGGGCGTGGATGACGTGAAAGGAGTGGGTATCCCAATGACAGAGACAGGTGAATGGGATGCAATGGCTATGTTACAATGAAATCTATTTGAAATTTGAGATAAAGCTTGAATCAGAAATACATGCACTTGCCAGTGATATCAACATTGAAATGACAGAACAAAGCTGATGGGTATAGCAAAAGCACTGCAACAGGTACCAAAGTGTAGAGAAATGAGTGTGTAGAGTGGACTATTGAAAGTGTACAAAAACTCATGTTGCCACGACAAAGATCTGTGCAAGCAGATCACGTGACCATGTTGAATCATTCCACCTCAACCCAGCCAGCAGGGCTCAACAGCCCTGCCGGCATCAAAGGGTGAGTAACAGCTCATCAAGGAATCAAACTGCTCACTTCTCACTTCTCACACAGCCGGTGGGGCTGTTTGTTCATCCCTACCTCTTTCCAAGCGTAACCAGCGCTCGCTCCGAAGACAGTCAAGAGGTGAGTAGAGATCAATCAAAAGCTCATCACAACGTCCCCCGAGATACCTGCACCAGCGGGAGTGGGCTCATACCCCATGCAAACAGAGAAACAAGCATTAGCACCAGGAGAAACAAATATTAGCACCAGCAAGCTAATACAAGTGGAAAAAAAGAAACAGTTTTCAGCTGAGCCCAAGGCAAGTAAGAAAGGGAAATTGAAAGCTCACGACAGCATTGCCAAGGTATCGACACCTTTTTGGTTCACACTCCCTCAAGTGTCATTCCAGGGTCAATCATAATACCAAGGTGCTCAAGAATGTCTTACAATACAACAAACACGTGAAAATATCCCACCAACTGTTTGGCCATCGCATGGAATGAAATTTCCGCTCAACTCCGTGGATGTCTCTGGTCTACCCGTCCCAGCTGATTCAACAACCCTCAGTTGTCCCCTACCTATCCCACTATATCCATGAAGCGCCCTATATAGTTCCCAAACAAGTGGTTCATCAATGCCTGGAAAGTTGATGGTGCATTGTAGTCGCCATTCTGAATAACCATGCTAATCATGTTTCCCTCAGGCGTCATCATCACGCTAAGATCAACATGCTCCAGGATAATTCCATTTGTTCATAAGTGTCCTGCCCATCAATAATTGAATGATATTGCCCTCAGATCTTGATTCTGAAGAATGACACTGGGATGAGAGGATCAGCCAGTTTTGGAGTTTATCCACTCTGCTAGCAGTAGCTGATAGCGTTCATTGCGAAGGCATCTTTGTTGGCATGATTTGCTATGTGTAGATTGTGTAGCAAATTCCTGAAGAGCTGAGTGTCTGAGTCTTCACGATGAGGACGAAGGCGGTTGGAAGATATTTTGAAGGTAATTAGACCTGCATCATCCCTGTTCTCAATCCCATTTGTAAATAGATTAATTTAGTATGCATGTATACCAAAATCTGGCATTAACACCTACCGAGATCAAAGATTTCAGCAAACCAAACAGCATTGATCTGCTGTAATCTTTTCCAGCTTCTCTGCAACTCGCTTCGATTCGCGACCTTGTGATCAGAGAGTTCACTTAATGAGTAGAAGGATTCAACCTGCTTTTGCTACATTTCTTGGATAAGAGTGACACAGTGATTTCCATCCAGCAATTGAATAACAGAGTTGGGGCCTTTCACTGCCTGGGTCCATTCAATTTGATTGTTGTGGATTAAATCATCTGGGTTGGTAACGAGTTTGCCTGCAACATAATAACAACACATGCCGATTTGGATTGCTTCAGCACGAGTATGGTTGGCTAGGCCGGTGAGTGTTACATCTTTCTTCATCTGCCTGACTAGCTTGGGATTGATCAGACAGGGATTGAAGTTTTGGCACCCCAGCTTAGGGCCCAAATCCAAGCTATTGTTGTCACCAACATATATCAAAGCGTAGCCAAGGTAAACAAACATATTGACTTACAGTAATTGTGATTTGGGTACATATTTGACTGATTTTCTTTAAATATATTACATGCAAAGCACAAACAGTTACATACAGATTTGGATTGGTTCTTGTGTGAAGTGATTGGATAAATGGGGATGTGATGGTTAGTGGTCAAGATGCAAAACTTGTTTTTAGCATTTAATTTATGTTTATAGTTGACAGTTACACACAATTACATAATTTACCCAAATGTGACGATTATGTAGGCTGATACTAGATTAATGATCTGCATAGTCACACAGTGTTTAGTTATACGTTTTAAAACTTGCCCCCTGGTGTCTGGGATGCACAACGATGAAGTCATTGCTTATGTGTATGTCACTGCTTGCTCAACTTCTGTTAATGCCTTATGCCTCACTGATTTCCCCTCAAAAGCATCAAAGATGAGCAAACTTCCTTTTGGAGATGCGTCATTAGTGACCTGCAGGAATTAGTACTCAAGTCATTTGGCCCTCAGAAGTCAATGAAGACGAACAAAGTGAGTATTCTCTTATGAAGGCTATAAAAATTTGTAAAAGGCACCTACTGATTGCATTGTAATCATGATAGCAGGCAGTGCAGTGCTCCAAGTGGAAGGAGGGCCAGACGTTATGAAAGCTGGCATAGAGCTGGCTGTTGCTGAAGTCTATGAAATGAACATAGTGCTTATTCTCAGTGTCACACTCTTCTAAATTATCTAGTTCTCTGACATTCAAGCGTGCCCAAAACCTTCCAAAGACGACCAGCCATTGGTTGCACCAGCTGGGCATCGACCCTTTGAACATCAAGCAGGGAACCATTGACCGTCCTGTGTTTCCGGAGGGAGGGTATGTCATATGTTCCTGCTACTGTTAAGGTGCTTCTGTTAAGGCAAGAAGAAAACTCATTTAACTTCACTCACCGCCAAGATCTAACAATACTGCCAGTGCCCAGCAAGTTGGGTCAGCCCCTACATTAAATGCGGTCCAATGTGCATACCTCGAAGACTATGACATTCTTATCTGCCAGTATGTTGCAGATAGGCGAATGACCTCCTGAAATGCATCCTCAGATGCATTGTGTTTCCCCAGAATTCCTTGGCACTCTTTCAAGGCGACTTGCATAACGAGCAATGATGTGCCCAAAGGAGGATATGGGGGGAGCATGCGATTGGTGATAGCATTGGCGGCCTGGATGACTCGTTCAGCGAACCAGACCACTGACGTTTGGCCGACAGTTGACTGAGGCAGGCCCTCAGGAATGTTCTCTGCATCGTCGGTGATGAACTTCATTTGAAGGGTATGCGGGCCGACGTCTGATGAGAACAGATATTTCTTCTTTTTCCACCTTTTGAAGGCATCCTGTCGTGCTTCCGCCCTATGTTGTTCAAACATCTCCTCGCTGTCCTGCTGAGCATTGAGAGAATATTGGATGCCCTCTTCGATGACGCGTTGGATGTCCTTGACATAACCCTCGAGCACTTTGGACATAATGTAGAGTGCCAATCGATGGCTGACATCAGTCACATCAGCAGCGAAGTGAACTGGAATAGGCTTTATAGCATGCCTGATGTTGAACGTCGCGTTGTATGCCTGAAATCATGGTTCAGCCTACATCTTAATTTCACACACATGCGCACATTGCGCATCTGCATGGTTTGTTTAGGTAGCGAAGTCGCTTCCTCGACCCCATAGTTGAGTTGCATTGACCTCTTTGAAGATATCGCCAGATTGGATGTGCCCGGCATCAATGGCCAGTCTTGTTCACGAACGGTTAATAACTCAATGGCCAAAAATGCGATGAGAGGTGATAGGCATGGCAGACCATCACAGAATGGACCTTGCGACAGCCATAAGGGATCCATAAAAGACCTTGGCAATGCCGGTATGCGCAAAGTTCAGAGCACGTTCCAGTGCACGTGTGAGTTCAGTGAAATAATGGGGAATCGCTTTGTCCTGACTGCGATGGTTTTTGAACCATGTCCACAAGAGTTCGAGCATGGAACACAGGCCATATGTTGTCCACTCAACGACACTTGGTAATACCAACACAGATTCAGTTTCGGAGATCGACTACGCAATAGACATGCACATTCTGCTTGAAGATTACCACATGCTCTTTGACTCGGTTCAACGCGGTCGGGTGTGCCCACATTGTAGTCAGGGGAACAAGGATGTCACGAAGAATATATCTACAACCAGATATCAGCGCAAAATAGTCATTTAATTGGGTGTGAGACTCACGAGCCAGATCGACGAGGCCTGGTTAGCCGGTACACGTAGATGCAGCGCCTCATCATATGATCCTGGATCATCTCATGATATCACATCCATGGCAAGGCGTTGACAAATAACTCATGTTTTGCCTGCCACTCTGCTGCCCAACCTTGCATGTGCGTACCAAGGAAGACGGCCAACTGATTCATCAATTTGGTTGACAAAAGGTATTCACAATTTTATAGATATGCTACTGATATCTCTCATTCGATATGCACTGTCCTAGACGGCCACACCTGTGTGAGAACTGAGTCACGTGACTGTGAATAGCCAGACACAGATGGCCGTCCAGGACGGCCAACTCGCTACTCCATTTTGTTCGACAAATAATTAAGAAATTTCCATTGATGCACAATTATGTAGTCTGGCTTATACACACATTTCACTGAAATGTTAAAGTTTAATGAAAATCCTAAACTCTGCGAGTGAGGCGTGTCGTGGCACATCAAACATGCTGCTTATGCGAGCTGTAAGACAGCACGAGGTGGTAGGTATATAAGTATGTGGTATCCTCAACGTCTTTGACCAACTCATCTCTTGCTCCCACTCCAACCTCTCTACACGTACTCATTAACCCATCTATTGTGACGACTAGGATGCCCTCCAAGTCACTAACCTCTGTGCTGCTCTTACTCGGCATTCCAGGGCTGCCATGGTCTTCATCGACATGGCAGACTCTGACCCTGGTCAACAGCGCCGGATGCAGCAGACAATACACTCTCACTCTTCGTCAGTGAGTGGACGACCGAGGTCGCCAAAAAGGTGAAAACATTCACCACTTCGGTCTTTGGGATGGCCTCTGGCAAACGCAAGGAGTATATCGTCAAGAAAGTGACTGACAGCAACACTGCTGGTCGCTCTGCCTGGTCAAGTTTCGTGGTCAAACGGTCTGGGAGTTGGGGACTGAATCAGATTGTTGACGAGGTGCTGTCAGACAACGATCGGGCACCCACTCTGGTGTACAAGGCTTTGGGTAAGAATAGCGTGAGTACAGTCAACTACAGACTGCAGTAACCATCGTAACTGATCTACATTCTAGCGGCTACCTCAGGCGGACGACGCTCAGATCTACGAGCTCGTCGGGCAAGTTGCCTTCCGATTTTTCGGAGAGGATGCCTACATCGACGGGATGTCCTTGGTCAAGCCGGACATCGGACAATTCATGCGGGCCCTTCTGACACTCCTGAAATCACCACCGGAAAGCTGTAACTCGGGACATCCAGCTGATGACCAAGTCGTTCGAGAGTGTTACACAGTGATGGGGAGGTGAGTACTCATTGTTCTCCAATATGATTGTCTGACAGTCATTCATATCTAGCCATGACCGCCGAGGCAGCGAAACCGACGGCCACTGAGATCAAACGGCTCCTAAAGGACTTACAGAAACTGCTCAAATTATACCAGCGATATGATGACAAGGACTGCCGCGCCCGTATCGAAAAATATATGGCGGATATGGCGGAGATGCTCCAGGTGACCAGGTCCGCAAAGAACCCGTGAGCGAAACGACGGACAGTGAGTGTATTTGACATGTAGCCTTTGTGTTGTCGCGCGCTGATTGTAACCCTTCGAGACGTACTCAAAGGCCTCTCCAGTGAGGAGGACATCTGTGCCATCACCCAGTCTTCATGTCGATTGAGGACGTCGAGGCTGGAGAGGACGATGTGCCAGTGGAGCTGGACCTGGACCCGCAGATTGACCCCAAATGGAAGGAAGGTGTTGAATCTCTCCGGTTCACGGAACAGGAAATGTGGACAAAACTCATGTTAACTGTTCATAAACTGCCCTGCGTTCAGCAGTGAACTGACCCCAAAGGACTCATCAACTCATGGACTGACGAAGGGCAAGCATAGTTGAATGATGCAACCTCCAAACGACAGGAGTTGAATCCCGTTGGCATCAGCTCGTCGGGATTTACAGGATGTTGGAGCGCACCTTCGATAGCAAACCAGTCCTGCTGATGGATGGCATCGGGCTCTGAAAAACTTCGCAAGTTCTCGGGGCAGTGGCTTGTCTGGCCTATTACCACCAGGTGTCTGCAGTGTTCAAAATCATGGCACACTACTTTGGGAACGACTCATGCGATGGGCCGCTTCCAAGTCCACATGTTTGCATCAGTCTGGCTCTTGTTTGTTTACTTCAGCCATAAATTCTTGCTCAATCCCCATTGCCCTACGCACTGCACATAACAGCCATTGGGGTGCGCCATGAAATCCCCTTGGAAATCCCCCAACCCCTTTCCTATCAACCTAGCAAATATTGCTACAGAGTTGGAGTCCATCTATACTATTGCCAATATCATCCCCTTTCCTCTTCTCCTTCTCCTCCCCCTCGCCATGATCTATTTCAAGTGCAAGCGGCTCAAAGATCGTCTGGCAGAGACCTGATCGATGAATGCAGGCCATGTGTAACCAGTCAGTAAAACAGGTCATGCGTACCGTAGGCGTCAGCCAGATGCCACCAAGGTTGTCCATGAAACTAGGAGATTTAATCATCCCGGCGTCCGTGGTTACACCACTGCGACGAAAGATGAGTGCAATACATACTGAAACAATAGACAGGAACCTGGACACAATATGTCCACACCAGCTCACAGTGAACAGGCAGGCATGAGGGCCGTCATTGTGATGGGGTGTTAACAGAGTTGACAGCCAGTGATGTATTTGGGAGAATGGGTCACAACCAGATCATAGCTGATGGATGTGTCGATCTGCCATGTCCTTGCCAATCTGTAAACAGTAGATGGTAAATGATGAAGTCTTTGTTGGACGTGCAGAACAGCAGCAATAGATTACCTGTGTCTTGTCGTCACTTTGGGTTGCAAGCTTGAGGTGATGGCATGTCAGACCCTGTGCTCAATATTTAAATTAACTGTGACTTGCCTATATGTTTTTGAATGATGATGCCATTAGTATGTTTCTCTGCTGAATACAAACTAGAAAGGTGTGGAATCAGGTTCAGGATGCAACAAAGAGGTTGTTCACTCGAAACCCTATATATATGTATGGCGTCTGTCTCAACAATGTGCCGATAGAATGAGAAATGGAAGTCACGGGTTCAGTCCATGTGCTGTGAAGCAGGAATATAATGAGGAACGAACGGGTGGCTCCTACCAGCAACCTCTGGGGTCACTGTCCTCTACCTGCGTTCTGCGTGAATGCTTCAGAACCCATGATAATGACCACCAAGTTCATCCTATGGCTCGTAGGAGCTCCCCAAATGGCTACCATTATAAATAGTTTACTCTTAGCGCATGCATGTCTGATGCAGGTAGCACAATGGATGGGAAACAGGAGTGATGCTGCATTGAGGCCGGACTCAAATTGGCATGACCCTCAGACACTATTCTGGTAGGATACAAGTATGCGTGTCTTCACTCCATCTTCGTACCCCATCTACCCCTCAGTTCAGTCATGTCAAGTCCCCCAAGCATAGAACGATTTAAAGCTATGCCAAGAATAGAGGTCCTCGACCGTATGTTCTTCAGTCAGATTATAACAGTGATGACTTTGAACCGTTGGTCGTGAAAAAGTGAACAACAAATTTCGAAATGGTAAATCCATCTCTGCTTCAGAATGATGGGTCATATGTGTTGCTTTTGGTGATTCCCCAACTTAGCTTTTCCTACTTACTTACTTTTCCTTGTACTCATACAGCGCTACCTAGCGCTCCATTCGACTTCTAACCTATTTAGATCGATTCCTCAGGTCATTTTACCTAGGGTACCAACTTGGTTCATTACCTAGTGTTGTTCCCTTCGCTCTGCACTAGCAGAGCTTTATCTTACACTTGTGTGGCGCTTCCTTGACACTTTGTTTACCTTTGTTTACCTTGAAGCGCACACTCCTCCAGAGTCCATTGTAGCTAACCTTCAGTTACTCACATTGGACTCTAGGTACTGTTACCTATTTCTTCACTGAAATATATCACAGTTACTCACATTGGACTCTAGTCCAAGCCTCCAATAGACTCTTGAGTCGACCTAGCAACTGGCTAGTCACCCCCTGCAAGTCTTTGGCTGCAACAACAACGCGGAGCCTTTTCATCACATACTTATCCTTCTGACAAAAACAACAAAAATGCACACTTGGCAGACTCAGAGGGTAAACATATCCTTTTGAAAAGTGTCTCTGGAAATCTGGAGAATGTCAGGTTGACCTGTTGTGCGGTCGCCATCGAACAGTGTGTTTGCTGATCACATGTTGATTGTACCAATCTGTTCCAAGTGTGCATTTTTGTTGTTTTTGTCAGAAGGATAAGTATGTGATGAAAAGGCTCCGCGTTGTTCCAAAACACATTGCACACATGCATGTTGACCCTAGCTGCACGGATTCCGTCGACTCGACGCGCCCAAGCTTGCCTCCATTATAGGCCGCTATATTGGCATTGAGCTCCTTGTAAACCATACCAAACTGTACATAAAACATGTTGGATGTGGTTTCCTCTTTCAACCACAACCAAGATTCTCTTCTCCCAAAGCCGTCATTTCCATCATGTCTGACCTTCTCCACCCCTGCACTGTCTCTGAAAACAAGTACAACAAGGAAGTACTTGGATTCATTTCCCAATTGACTTACACTGAGACCATGGCGACCATGTATGAGCATGATGTTGCAGCCAAAGACATGCAGAAGTGGACTAGCAGTCAGCTAGGTCGACCCGAGGGTTTGGAGGGCAAGGACTAGAGTCGAATGTGAGCAACCAAAGGTTAGCTACAAAGGACTCTGGAGGATGTCTGTGCTTCAAAGGAGTGTATCTAGCTATGTTAGAAGTCAAAAGGAGCACTAGTGAGTGCCGTACAAGTCAAAGACAGCATAAGTAGGTAGGAAGCTCAAATTGGAGAATCACCAAAAGTGACAGGGCAATGGTGTGGACCTCGTTGCACACGAGAACATCGGCATTGTCAAAGACTTTGAGGGGCAAGGAGTTGATTGAATGGTCGACGAAGAGAGCACCGCCCTCCTACATGTTGGCATAGTTGAACATGGGAACCCCCTCGGGATTGACAACAGTGGGGATGATCATGTCAGCCTCACTGAAGAACGAGCTCTCGTCGGCAGGCAGGACAATGTAAACCTGGAAAGACTACTCTCTAGTATTGAGCTCAATCCAGTTGCTGGCCCTCTTCTCCACACCAATATTAAGCTGGCAAGGTGATCCACCGCCGCACCAAGAGCACAAACGACCTCTGGCCCAATTTTTGCTGCTCCGATGATGTGGACCTTACCCTAGGAACAATGGCTGTAGAAGGTCTGGAGAGACCAGGCGGCGATGTAGGCAGTGCAATGAGTAAAGGCCTGGGTGCCTTCGATGATGCTGTACAATTGAATTGGCCAGCTATCTTGTCGGCAACAGTGATGAGTGAGGCCTGGCAAGCAAGGCCTCGGAAGACATTGCAGGGCTGGGAGATAAGGTTTTTCCCACCAAAGGCATGAGCAATTTCAGTGGTCAGGGTAGCACCATGATAGTCAAAGCCGAGCTCATTGATCTTGTCGGCGTAGAAGGCGAGCATGGGATGGGTGACAAGCTTGGCCTTGTCGGGCAACATAGAGCTCTTGATGCTGGTGATGGTGCTGGCACCCTTTGCCTTCCAGAAGGGGGTCAAAGTCTTGAGGGTGAACACAGCATCGAGAGTGATACAAAGCTCCTTTTGCGGCCAATGCTTGCTCCAGTACATCAGGAAAAACCCACACCCCGAATTCTGTCAAATTCTGTTAAAATTTGTTAAAATCCACGAGGATCCAGTATCAGATTTACTTAGTCCCTCTAGAATTCTGGCAAAATTCTGCAAGAATCCTAGACAATTCAGCCAATCTTCGATCTCGAGTCATTCCACACAGTTGAAAGATGATTAATCAGATATTATTCACATCTATATATAGGGCTATGATATTCATAGATAAAACTAAAGAACTAATGCTACTGAGTCTGAATGTTATATACATGTAGCGTGGGAATTAACTACTATACTAAGAGTGTATGCTACATTCAACACTCCCCCTTGCTAAGTGTACGGGAACACGTAAGCATAAGTGAGGACTTCCGCATAAGCGTATAGCTAGCAAGTTTGTTCAGGATAGAACACAAGACCGAGTTCAGAACGGAATTTCTCGAATTTGATTCGTCCGAGGTTCTTTGTGAACATATCAGCTGGATTATCATCTCCAGGGATATAAAAGAGTTCTGCCTCTTTCCACTTCATCACGGCGTCTCGTATAAAGAAATACCAGAGAGGAATGTGTTTGTTACGTTTCTCGGTAACTGGGTTTTCTCCCATGAACAGTGATCCTTGGTTAGCAATGGATATCAAAGCTACCTTATCTTGAATACCACTGGAGCGATCCACTGGCCACTCCATGTCAACAGCTGCAAAGAACTCCTTGTCATCTGAAATTGTATCCATGATGCTGTTGAGACAGGTGTTCACTTGGAATGATGAAGAAAGGACCGTGATGGTCCAATCAGTTGGCAGAGTGAGATGCTCGAGTGTGGATGAATCTGGAGCTGGGATGACATCATGAAGAAGGGATGGAATAGTAGCTTCAAGCTCAGCCCTGTCACCACGTGGATTGTCTGTGAAGACAAGCTCAATAGGATGGTGTCCATAGATGTTTAGAGAATGAACAATCTCCTTGAGAGTAGGAAGAAACTGGCTATGGGACTTGGAGAGAGTGAGTGTCATTCCACGAATCTCATTGTACTCGTTGATGACTGTGTGCAGTCCTCCTGCAAATAGAGTTTCACCATTGACCTTTCCCAACTCCTTGGTAACCTGGCCATAGCAATTATATGAGTATCATCATAGATACAAGTCAGGTTGACTAGCTTACTTTGAAGCTGGCATCAATCTGTAGAAACTTGGCTGAAAGCATTGACATATACTGGTCCAGCTCAGAAGAATGGGAGTCCATGTACTTGATGTAGAAGTCGCGAAAGTATCCAGGAGATGGAGTGTAGCCAGCATAACCATCCTGGTCATCAAATGTGCTGAAAGGAGAGAACTTGGGCAGAAGGCGTGCGACTAGTGAGAGAAGCCGAACATAAACCATTTCAAGATACTGCAGATGCAGCTTTTCAAAATGGCGAACATGAAGTAGGCGTAGTTTCTTGGAAAACTGGAATGGCCCAGCACCATGCTGGATGTCATGGCGGAGGAGTGCAACAACACGATCAGTTAGCCCACTTCTGGAGGTAAGATGAAATGAGAATTGCAGGGAAAGCTATTTGGGAAGAACTGAGATGACAGCAGGACTCCAGCTGAGGTAGGTCTTCTTGCAATCAGGATGACTGCAATAGTACCTGTATCCAATCAGGTAGATGCACTCCTCGAGATCAACAACACGACATGGGGAAGAGGCCCACCCACAGCAGTTGAGAAATATCTGACCACCTGGCTTGTTGTGAGGTAGACGTCGTGCTGAAGCACAGCTGGGACATGGGATGGTCTTTACCAAGAGGTGAGGAAGCCAGATGAAGTAGGTTGGATGGTAGAAGTTGCGTGGAGTGGGCTGGTACTTCTGTCCAGCAGAAAAGTAAGATGATGGCGGACTAAGTGTGAATGATCCATGCTCATAGCAGGAAGGTTTCTGCGACAGGTTTTTCATCATTTCACTCTGCAACCTCTCTTTCACATCTTGATACTCCTCAACAAGCCAGTGAGGGATTGAAGACCATGCCTGGCTGTGCACTGAAGCTGCATCACCATAGCCGATATCACCCTCATCATCATCTGGCACCCCATCAAACTCGCCAGGTTCCATAGCGTCATCACCATCAATGCCGAGAAATGTCTCAGCCTGATTTTCATTCCCTGCCGTTTCCTCACCCAATTCTACTGCTTCTCAAGTGAAAGGTCAGAGCTGCACTCATCAATGAGATCTCAAATGAGGTTTACCTGCAGAGAATACAGCTGGCGACTTTTCCTGTGAGCCAAGGCTCATTCCCTTTGGGGGACTCCAGTGACGAGCAGTTGGCTGGAGTTGAGTCCCCACAGCTTTGAACATGCCGAGATCAGCTCTGTTGACATCATTGGAGGTCTGACACTATTACATACCAGCTGTGCGAACAGGTTCAGTGTTGGGCATGCCACGATCACCCACAGTTTCATGCAAAGGGCCATCAACTGACTCGGGGGGTTGAGTTTCAGGGGCATCATGACTGTCACCATCTTTGCCATGCTCCGAATCCTCAGGGTCGATCTCGGTCATGCTGGAATTTGGAGTACCAAGACGGAGGCTGTGGAGCTCGTTTGTGATCTCCACTGGCAATGCTTCCTCGAAGGATGAGTCTGTGATGCACGAGCTGAGCAAGAACGAAGGGAAGGAAGCACGGGCAGCACACCTTCAAGTTCATACACAGTAGGGCAGGGGGATGCATGGGAGGCTGCAGCAGACCCTGCCGAGGTAGCCGTTGTGTTGTCCGTAGCGGCTAGATGGCCAGCGAGCGCATCCGTCGAGTCATTTGCTCGCGAGGTGCCCAAGTTGTCCCTGGTGTGATCAGTGGTCGTTGGCGGGAAAGAGTGGGGCGCTATTAAATGAAGGCACGATGTGAGTGATGTTACGGACGTGAGAACACATAGGAATGCAACCGTGGACGTACCGGAAGGGTCAGATGTATTGCTCGAGGTTGAATGCCTGGTGACATCATCATGTGGCGAGATTGCTGAGCCTGTACACCAGAAAATGTGTCAGAAGTAGCGACAATAGAGCAAGAGTGGAGACTCGCCTTCCTGTGGCCCCCTTCGTGCTGGCTCGTCATCCGCGATTTTCTTTTTCGGTCCAGGTTTCTTTGCATCAAGGCGGTTTTTCGAGCCCTTCGGCCGTCCGCGGCCTTGTTTGATCGGTTGTGGATTGTCGGTCATCGTCGAAGCGCTCGTTGTTCGGTGCAGTTCGTCGCTGGTTCATGGTTCGTTTTGTTGTGAATCTCCTTGTCGATGGGCGTGCGCATATGCACGCTCGGCACAGGGGCTGTGTGTTTGGTGTGTAGTTGGTTTTTGTTTGTCTCTAGTTATATCGCTCGATTAAAAATTATATCGCTACCTACGTGCAAGCATATAATAACTGCCGCCCTGGGTGCATCTGTGCATTTTGACAATATTAAAAACATTGTTTTTCTAGCTGAAAATGTCATATATTCACAACTAAGGCCAAAATATGTATAGTAGATCGGTCTTTTAAGACAACCGGTTGCAACCGGTTTGGTTGCCCAGGTCTAGCCATGGCAACCGGTCTTTATCGGTTTTGGTCCGTTGGCCTGAAATTTGACAAATAAAAAGACCGGTCCAGGTCCAGTTGCCTCAAAACTTGGTCTAAAAACCGGACCAGGCCAGACTTTTAAACACTAATCCAACTCTCGTCAACATTAATTAATGATTGGCTACCCCATGAATACCTGGCAACACTGAAGGATGACGATAAACTCAATATGCTCCGAGCATGTATGATCGTGGCGTTCCTTACCGAAGGACACGTCATACCGCGCGTATTCCAGCTTCAGGCTTCCCTCGAGATGCTGCACCAACGCGTGTCATTATCGCTGGTACTGGCAGTGGGAAGACATTATGCTTGCTAATACCAATTCTACTTCATCCAGAGTCGATATCCATAACTATATCTCCGTTAAAACGCCTCCAAACAACTCAGGTGAGATGAAGAATAATGCTCATTGTGGGAGATAGGGACTACCATGATCCAGTTGCTCGAGAGTGAGAAGTTTCGGATCAAAACAATCGCGATAAACGAGGACACTCCAGATGACAAAGACCTCCGGAAGGTAAGTCAAGCAGGAACTTGAACTATGATGCGAGTATTTTATTAAGCGACTTGACGTACTGTGAAGCGAATTCGTGAAGGTGACATCCAGCATCTGCTTGTTTCTCCTGAGCAACTCGGACAATTCAATGGCCATCTTTCTCGGCTCGCCCAACTTCTTTGTGAAAATCAAACATTCGTTCAGAAAATCAGTCGCATCCACATTGACGAAGCTCACAATATCCATACAGCCAGACTACCTCACCATGGCGAAGATGCATTTTGACGAGCATACGGCAAGCTCGGTTCTCTTTGTGTTCTCCTTCCAAAAGGCACTCCAGTCCAAGCCTTGTCCGCTACACTGCTGGACCATATCCTTGCTACAGTTAAGCAACATCTTGCTATTCCGCCTGACGCCCTTGAGTTCCGACTATCAATGAATCGTCCCAACATTACCTACGCAACTCTTCCAATAGTCGGTAGCCTCTGAAACCTTGAAAACCTTCGATTCTTGATCCCTCCAGCTTTTCATCCACCAATGGCTAATCCGAAGACACTCGTTTTTCACGACTCGAAGCAAGACGCGGTTGATGCAGCAAATTTTATCGAATCTAACCTTCCACAATGTCTTCGAAATCGTGGCATAGTCAAACACTACCACTTCGACATGTCTTCCGAATATCTCCAACAAACCTTTGAAGACTTCTCGGAAACTGATGGGGTGTGTCGGATTCTACACGTGACGGCAGGAGCTGCCACTGTAAGATCTAGTATACGACTGATCCAAGCTTACATATCCCTCAGGGCCTTGATATATGAGGTGTCCATGTCGTTATCCAGTACGGAGTCTGCAAGAACATGGTGGAGATGGCGCAGCGAGCTGGACGCGCAGTTCGTGATCCCGACTTGACAGGGCTGTTCTTGGCTATGGTTGAGATGTGAGCATTTGAAGTCAAGCTCGATAGCACCAGCGGTGGAGTAGATCCTGACCGACCATATGCTGAAATAGTGAAGAAAAACTTGTCAAAGCAAGATCGGACAAGTATCACAACACTCCGATTCGTTCAATCTGAGACATGTCTTCGAGAGTCCTAGCTCGATACCTTGGTGATATTTCACCAGATGGTAAATGTATCTCTAGGAATGTTGCTGACATCTTCTAATCACCGAGTCCATCCCAGCATTACGATGCAGTGCTCCTTGGTGTTGTGACCGCCATGATGACTCCGGCTTCAATATCTCAAATCTTTTTCATGGTAAGCTGTTGACTCAGTGCCACGACAACTACAAGTTCGGAATCGAGGCAAAAACCACAAAGCATACATGGAACCAACTTCGTTCAATCACCGACTGAAAGCCCCTTCAGGAACAGCTTTTGACATGGCGAGACAATGCTCACAAACAAGATCCTGTCTTCCTGATTACTTGGATACTGGATGACGATGGCCTCGAACTCATCAGCAAAACACATCCAGCAAAACTACAATCAGCACAAGATCTTGTTTGTTTTCTTGGAGAAACAGAAGAGTGGGCCCATTCCTACCCATTGAGACTCAATTTGTCGGCCGGTCCCTACCACTTGAGACTCAATTTGTCGGCTGGTTCCTACCACTTGAGACTCAATTCGTCAGCCCATCAATACCCATTGAGGCCCAAATCGTCGGCCAGTCGTTACCACATGAGACCCAAATCGTCGGCCCATTCCTACCCATCAAGGCCCAAATTGTTGGCACATTCCTACCCATTGAGACTCAATTCGTCGGCCCATGCCTATCCATTGAGGCCCAAATCGTCGGCCAGTCCCTACCACTTGAGACTCAATTTGTCGGCCCATTCCTACCCATTGAGACCCAATTTGTCAGCCCATCCCTATTCATTGACAGCCACTGTATCGGCCCATCCCTCTCACTCGAGCCACTGTACATTGGCCCATCCCTCATATCCGAGCCGCTGTACATGTGTTACAGCGCTATCTCCATACAAGCACTTTCACCGGACTTAGTCGTTTTCACTTCACTCATCTTATCTTATCTTGATCTAGATGATCTCAGACACGTGTTCGTTCTATTCACACGGTCGCCCAATATGGATACATTACTTTCTCACCAGTGTCAACACTGCCTTTAGATCAGGAACCTTATCTATTAATCTCCATGCTGTGCATGGCTATGCCACAGCCTTTGCCTCATGTATCAGAATATTCCATCAGAACTCTTTCATTTCCGTCTAGGCTATGTACACTGCCTCGTCTCCATACCTACATTCCCATGGGTCTAGGGTATTTACTTATATAGTTTGATTAGTGTACAAACATGTACACACATAGGATAGTATATAAACCCCAAGGAATGGCTGGTAAACCCCAGCTTAGTTCACTTGGTTTTTCCTCAGAACCAACTGTCCTATCTCAGTACTTCCTTCTTCATTTCTCCCTCACTCGCTAGTGAAAGTGTAGACCTGATCCTTAATTGGTTTTGGGTTGTTTCAACATGGGCCCATTCCTACCACTCGAGCCACTGCACATGGGCCCATTCCTACTCATTGACGCTCAATCTGTCGGCCAATCCATGGATATGCATCACAATCCAATTGCTGGCCCACCCGTAGTCTTGGAGTCTCATTCAATGGGCCCACTCCTGATCCCCAGTGAAAATTGACCATGACCTCAATGGATTCCATATGTTACAATATGTATTTACTAATATTTATCTGGTAGTATCTGTTTATAGTGTTTGAAGGTCCAGTCCTAGGACCGTCAAAAGACCGGCAACCCAACCCAACTTTAACCGTCGGCAACCGTCATTTGCAACTGGTTGCAACTGGTCTTTGTTGGTCTTGGTCTTGGTCTTTCACTTTGACAGGACCGAAAATTCTGAAAAAGACCGGTTGCAACCGGTTGCAACCGATGCACAGCCACCCCCTATCTATCACACTATTTTTCCTGATCTTCTGCTATTTTTCCTGATTTTTCCTGACCATTATGGACCTTAAGTGATTTTTTTGGGAGAAATATTGAGGTTAGTCAATGATAATATTGATCAACATGTCATGGAATTCATTCTATCATGTATATACACTCTCTGAGTCACATACTTATGTATATTTTATTGGTATGTGTTGAGAATTGAGTCTATGATTGGTCTTGACTTCACACATAACTTGATATTATCTGATGTATCACTACAAAAAACATGCCGTGTTGAAATGCTCATATCTCCACAGCGTGTGAACCGTTTCGCTTGACCCAGGAATTGATTTGTAGACGGGAACGAGTACATCAGCCGACACTTCCAGAAAACCAGTTGCAACCGGTTGCAACTGATGAAAAAGATTGAAAAAGACCAAAGAACGGTTTTTTGCGGTTTTGGTTCAATTAGACCGACAATTACGGATCAAAAAAACCGGTCTCGGTTCGGTCTTTTCAAAAACCACAAAAAGACCGGACCGAACCGGACTTTTAAACACTAGGTAGGACCCCGAATGTGCTATAGCCTGTTTGCGCGTGTGACTGACAGGTAACTGCTGCCTCTCGTCATGCCATCGTCGCCAACTGCTTGTGATTCAGACAGAGTCCACACATTTGCTGTCTCTCTCACTGTATATTCTCTCCTCAAGAAGAAGGCAGCTAAGGGCAAGGCATCTGCTTCGAAGGAAGAGAAGTCCATCAAGGTCAAAGAACTTCAATTTTCTGCTAACGACAGCAACTACCTCGACTTTCTTTGAAGCATACTCAACAAGCATGGGCAGGACCAATACAAGGTATCACAGAAGAGGCACTTTCCATTCAAGTATTTGCCACCAAAGGCAAAAACATGAGTCGTTTTTTTGTGTTGTTCTCGCACTGACGGACTTCGTCGCTCTTTTCTCTCTCGCTTCATTTAGCCAGCGCGACGCAATGGATATTGACCACAAAGACGACTACAAAGAAATGATAAAAAAAATTCAAGAGAGTAATCCTACCATGACCAAGGTCTTTGTGGACATGAAGGACGTTGAGAAACTCTCGAGCGACTCAGGTAGTTTCAAGGATGAAGAAAACGAGACGACCGATGAAGAAACGGGTAAGGTAAGTACATGTTTGTTATGTCGCTCTCGAACTTACCATTCACGCGATCAACAGAACTCTGATTTGGACTCATGCCTTGCTCGTTGGCACATCAAGCTTCAAAACCGTTACAAGAACGACTTTGATGAGAGCCTGGCGTACATTGGTCCCATGGGAACAATTGTGCTCACTCCGGCTATGATTTTGGATTGGTGTCGTGCGCTCGTAGGTTTGTTTCATTTCTTATCATGAAAATACTCTAATCAGCTTATAGGAGGAAGGGCAGGCTACGCTGTCCACTCCACCGAACATTGAATCTTTCAATTTCACCAACAAAGCCCCATTTTTACATCCATCGCAAAAAGCACAGGCACCTACTCCAGCAACGCCAAGCCTCAACGTAAACTCCTTGACGTCTGTGCTTCTTCTCCAGACGCTCACGAATGGTCTCCTGCAGTCTGCGGCCGCTTTGTCATCCCCTTTCACTGCCGCCAATGTTCCTGTAGCCCCTGTGCTTGCCCCAGTTCCAGCAACCCCAACACGCAAACATGTTGAACCGCTTATCTTCCCTCGTCTTCCATCACCGTCTCAGCTCACCCGATTTCTCACTTATGCCGAAATCTGTCTTGGCGTGCATGACACATCTGTGAAAGACTAACAATACTCAGCCGATGCCTAAGAGAGGCGGAAACGACTTTATTCACCTAACAATACTAGATAGTACAGTGAGTAACAAGAAGTAAGGTAAAGGAAGTAAGTACTGACCTCAGCCGATGCCTAAGAGAGGCGGAAACGACTGAGGTGCTCTGGAATAAGTCCAGGGTTTAAGTAGATGGGTGGAGATGCGCTCGGAACAGTCCGACGTAACTCCGGTCCGAAATACCCGATTTCGGGTACAGAAACGTCATGGGATCACAAGGGAATGACGAAGGTAAGAATAGGAATGATAGGATGTGAGATAGGAATAGATATAGGAACATATGAGTGCAAGGGAGTATGTCCGAGCATACCCGAGGTTTTTCGGGTACGTGGCTGCGTAACCCGAATAGGGAAAACATCGGGCTAGGGTCGGACCAACCCGAGAATAGATAGGGGCTATTCGGGTTCGCGCAGGCTCGGGTACTAGGATCGGAGTCACTGTATTTTGACAACATCTACGTATAAGCATGCGCTTGAACTTCAAGATATCGGACCAGATATTTTCGCAGACATCGACGAGAAAGTATTCGCAGAAATGGGCATCTCGAGGGGCAACATCGTCCGTCTCAAAAAAGGTAGCATTCATTGGTGGAATAGCGCCAACCCAAAGCGGAAGCGGAGCAATACCTCAACATCATCAGGCACCGAGCATGGCTTGAATTTGGGGTCTCCCAAAATGCAACCGCCGAAGAAACGGGTCGCATATGAGAAGCGATACCACGATGGTGGTGGCAGCCGCTTTTCAGGACCGCCAATGGAACCAGATAACGATGCTAGCTTGGCGACTGCTGATTATGATCTCTACTACCAGTGTGATACACAGAATTAGTGGCTTCCTGTTCCGAAGGGTTTCTTTGTTGTCGAGGAAGTTGACTAGGCGGCCAACCATGACTCGGACAATGTCATATATCATCCATTTTCGTACTAGGTAGTACTACATGCTCATGTCTCGCACTACTACCTCTATGCTATATAGCCAGATGCACGAAAATAGCCCAATGCTTTGTCGAGAGTGATACTTTGACATGCGCGAACAATAGCCATGATAGAGGAATCATTCTCGTGGCGGCGCAAGTAAGATTTGATACACGAAAAGGCTTGTTCAATGGGGTTGTAGTCGGGCGAGTATTGCGGCAAGTAAATGAGTTTACACACTAAGACTAATCAGTAGAAATATACAGCCATATTGCTTGACTTACAGTGCATGTCTTCGACGAGTGCTCGAACCTCTTCACCATGGTGGATACAGCAATTGTCCATGATGAGAACACTGCGTGGACCAGGATACGGGTTCATAAAAGGCATCTACAGAAGTCAGTCATCTCCATCAATACGAAAACAGATCGTACATACCACATGTTCCCGCAAAAATTGTACAAAACAACTGAGCCTTCAATGATGTCGTATGCAATCACACCATCGAGTGTGATTATGGGAAGGATCGAGTAGCGCAGGCCACATATAAAGTATCGCTGGCCCCGGCAACGTTGTCCCCGGGATGATCGCCCAAGCTGGCGAGTAGACATGCGCCGGTCCTTCGCGGCTTCATCTACAAATACTAGCATGTTTGCGTCGGGTGCTTCAGCCCCGATGCGATTCATGTAGAGTACACACAACTCCTTGTTCCGCTCAGCGGGGGAGAAAGAGACCTTTTTCCATGTAAGCTGGAGGCGCGCCAGCGTGCGGGAAAGGGTAGCGACTGTGGCATACACCCGGCGCTTCTCCCATAACTCATGTTGGAGTTCATCGAGATAGATGGTGTTGCGATACTGAATTACGTTTTGAATGAACAAGATATCCGCCGTACTGAGGATGCGACAATGCCCAATAACGCGGGAGTATGTGTGAGGGTTGTAGACGACACCAAATTGTTGGTAGTAGTTGAGAGTCTTGTATACGAGCGTTTTCTTGATACCGAGAAGGCCACAGATCTGATTGACGGTGTATCCATCTTGGAAGAGAGCGGGGATGTGGGATTTTGTGTCGTTGGACACGACTTGGATTGGCATGGTGGACGGAGGGCACTATGGTGGTGTGTGACAGCACAGTCTGGCACTGAGGTAAGTTCGGGGTCCTACCCCGGCGGTTTCCGCGAGCTGAATTTTGAGACGCGTTTTCCGCATCGCTTTGCAAACCGCTGTAAGTACTATTTGAGAATGCTAACTTTGAGTCCGCTGATCTGTCGTCACGAACACGCTAATCTCAAAGTCCTCATTCACAATTGCACGCAATGGACAACCTGTTTCGTTCGCAACGCCCTTCGGATGATGAAGAAATCAATTACTCCTTATTCTCATTCGACCGTTCTCGACCCGAGCTTACATTCGAGCTCGACCTTGAATATGAGACCCGCTCGAAGAACTCCCCCATTCAGCTTGCTCGCACTCGTCAACTATGAGAGCAGCTCAGGCTCACACCCGAAACGGCCCTGTCAAAAAGTCCTCGCGGTACTCTGCTCTATGGATCTCGTCGGCCTCGATCTCCCACTATTCCTCGACTTACTGAGCTGGGGGGACCAAGCTTGCATCGAGAACATGAAAATCAACTATGAACGCACTGCACTGATGGTCAGCGAAGAACTGCCATCCATCCTCGAACATTGGAACAAGCCTCCCCACTCTTTCGGAAGCACAGATGCATGCGCTGACAGAGCGAGCAAGGTTCTCGAGCGATTTGCATTTGATTGTGTTGCTCGTGTAGCTGAACTCGAGTTGGATGTAGTGATGTTGCGGGCTGGGCCTGAAGCCCTGAAGCCCTGGCCTCAGGCCCTATTTAGGCCAGGCCCAGCCAGGCCCACATATAGGGCTTCAAAGGGCCTAGAGCCTGGCTTGATGTTTGGTCAGGCCCGAGCCCAGGGCTCAGGCCCTGGCTTTTCCTATATAATAGTTTAATATTATTCAAGTTTGTATTGACATCCGAGTCAGCTCCCTAACCCAACCCTAACCTCAGCCTCCTTGGATGACAGAGTTCAACCTCTATCCTCATTCTATTCATATTCTTCCTGAGGGAATGTCAGTGGTCAAATGGTGGGGGGTACGTACACTATTTTTGAGTCAGTTCAACTTATTAAGTTTTTTTAGATCAATGCTCAGCAGTATCCTATGTGGGCATCCCTTGCTCATGACTATCTTGCTATCATGACCTCTTCAGTATCTAGTGAGCGTGTCTTTTCTGCAGTGTCATAATCACTTGAAAGGAGATATTGTGGAGGCCATCCAAGTGCTACGCATGATGTATAATCAGGATCTTATCTTTCGTGAACCAGCTCCATCATTTGCTTTGAAGCTTGCACTAGAAGAGGAGGAGGACATTGAGGAAAAGAATGAGCAATCTATGGGCAAAGGAAAGGATAAGGGCAAAGGAAAGGAAACAGAGGAGTTAAGTTGGATTTTGGAGCTTTCAGATGATTCAGATGTCGAAGCATAATTGCTTTAGTGATATAAATGATCAAAGTTATCATTCTTAACAATCCATATAAAAAGCCCTGGCATAGGCCCAAGCCCAGCCAGGCCCAAGCCAGGGCTTTCAGGCCAGGCCAGGCCCTTAACATCACTACTTAGAGTCTCCGCTGGGTGAAGTGAATTCATTCATAACAGGGAGCGATAATGAACTTTGAGTGAAGCTATCAAGTGTGGGGAGATGGCTACTACGCGGTCTGCCAGCAAGACCAGGAATGCGCTGGAGTAATGTTTGGCATGGCGGAGCCTTGAAGGCCGGAACAGAGGGAGATGTCAATTTCAGATTTTCTACTGTGCTACTCAGACTGCTGTTCTTCGAATGCTCTTGATTCGAGTCGAGCAGTGCCTTGATCCAGGGATGTACGAGGTATAGAAAACCTGTTTGAGGAAGTTCATCTGACATTTGAATCGTAATCTTGCCAAGCGCGACCGTGTTCGCACGATAGCAGTGGCCTGGCTGCGATGTATCTGCTGCCAGGACAAGAGGGCCGAGCTGAAATTGAGACAAGGCAGTTTCATGCGGCGATTCGGACCATGAGATGATGATGCGGAGAGGTTGCTCAGGAGATCATATAGATGGATGGCCAATGCGGCATTGAGTGAAGCACTTTGCTACTAACTTTTGACTTGATATACCTGAACAAAAGTTTAGTATAATTAGCTATGAATTACCATGAATTACCATGAATTATGAGAATTATCAGCTAATACACATCAAAGGGTAGACTGTCACTTGTAACTGACATAAAATTTCTGGATAATATGTGAAATTACATGATATTTGTGAAAAAATACATGTTGTTCAGATATTATGTACTATTTCTGACAATTATCCAGGGGAGGTTTTTCCTGATGTGGGATGACCTGACGACTGGAACAGCGTGGACAATGAGACAACGGCACACCAAGCGACTGGGACAATGAGGACAAGATGGCGAAGATAATGGAGACAACGAGAATGACGGCAGAACGAGAATGACGGCACAACGAGAATGACGGCACAACGAGAATGACGGCAGAACCAGAATGACAGGACGATGGCATGATGAGCTGCCATATTGCATAAAATTGCTTGATATCCTCCTAGCCAAACATTTGTCTGTTGATAGATTGAGGTATTTGTAGGACTGATATAACTGTCAGACTCAGTTGTCTATGAGACGAACTATATTCAGCTACCTGATATAACTGTCAGACTAATAATAGGTAGCTAGTGAGTAAGAGATCAGATGCCGAGATGCATAATGTACCTCAGTTGTCTATGAGACGAACTGAGGGAAAAGGGCATGTCTACGAGAATCAACAAGATATGAGTCATGTGCACTGCAAATAACAGTTGACAAGATAAAGTTATGGTAACGAGCTGTATCAAGATAATACGAGATCAAGTGATGAAGCTATCAAGAGTGAGTTCTGCACAGGATGGGATGAGAAGGAACAAGTATTGTCAACAGTATTAAAGCATCATTTTTCATTTTCCAGAAGTTCTGGAAATGCAGCTGGATTACAATGTTTCTGATAGTAGAGATCTGTTTCCTTGTGCTTGGAGTTGAAATGAAAAACATCAACAGGAAATGCAGGGTTGGAAAAATGATGATCTTGAATAGCTTCCTGATGTGCACAAAGTTTGCAGTTATTGTCAAAGATAAAGAATTCAGGTGTCAATTAAGGGGTTAGAAATACAACTTTTGCAAATTCCTAAGTTGTAGCAAAAGAATAAGTCAATTTCAAGTTTCTTACTATGAAAGTGAATAAAGTATAACATACACTGACTGCTGATACAGCCTCTGATCCATAGAATATGGCATGAGCAAGAGTAATGCCACATGGCCTCATGATAAGCTGTTCATTGTGTGTTTATCAAACACCAAATTTGGCTTTTTGGCGATGAGAATCTCCCTTGTCTGATTTTTCATCACATTCTATAGCTTCATCATTGATATCTTCTTCGACTATCGTAAAATCAGATGGAACTGTGATGCCTGCTTTTGTTAGGCGAGCACGAAGTTGAAATAGTGCTTTGACTGGCTTGTAGTACGCATCCTCTAGTTGTTTGTGTTCTGCAAGATGGCAAGTTCCTGATCCAGAAGTGCAAGGCTGTTTGCAACCATCAATAGCACAAATATTGCATAGATCTTGATGATCAGAGCAAAATCACATCTGATGATTATCTAATGGCTTTTTGCAGTCATGCTGTAAACAGCATGGATGGCCTACTATGGTAATGCCATCACAGACAGCAGGTTGAATCTTTACTACCAAAAAATTGACCACAGAAAAATCCCAGTAATTTGATCATATATATTTTTTCCCTTGTTTATTGTCAAGAACAACAAAGCATTTGTCACATGCATGAGAATATGCCTCTTGACTGATTCCCTCCATTTTCTTGTTCCTTGAAATCAATGCAGCATCAATCCTTGTATGATGCTGATTATCATGCAAGAGAACAGGTTGACTTTGCTTTTCAGCCTTGTCAAAGAGAAAAGAGTAGAGGAAAAAGCCATTCAACACATCCTCATCTAGTGTTTCGAGGTCCAGTTGCGCAACTGGTAAAGACTGGCAACTGGACTGGACCGCAACTGATCGCAACTGGACTTCAGTTGCCAGTCCTCACTTCAGGCGACCCCTTTTGAGGGGCTATTAGCCGCTACTTTTTCAACAGATAGTGGGGGCTAATAGCCCACTTTCCTATGGGTACACCCAAAACCTTCCCACACCATGTGGGAAAATGATTATCAAGCCATTTAGGTGCATTATGTCATCATGTCTTGATGAGTGGAAGTCCCACAGATCTGTGAAGGGATTCCCTTGGAGATAGGGTGGGATTCCCAAATCACCATGATAACAATGTGACCAAAGTTATTTTTAGCATTTTTTGATCATCCATCTCGTATTGTGGGAGTCCCACTTTGTAAAAATACAATTCATTAAATAGTCAATAATAATTTTAGAAATTAATGTCTGAAAGTATAATTAAATGATCTATTTTCTGATGTCATTCATTATATGAAGAAATCAATGTTATGGCCAATAGAAAAGATTTATTCACACAGAGTGATTCCCATTCATAGCCACTGTGGAGGACTGGGAGACCCATTTGGTCAGAGGACTTCCCAGAAGCATGTACAAGGACTCCCATCTATTGATGAAGGAGTCCCACTCTCCAGTAATGGGAGGCCCACTTGATAAGAGGGCTTTCCATTGTTGAGAGTTGGGATTCACATTAATTGAGTGAACATACTATGAGAATTCTAGTCAGTAATGATTGGCATTTGAACATACCAGTGTTGGTCTTTTCAACATGTATCATGAAGTAGAATATTTACTCTACTCGATGTCTTTTCCTACCAATGTAAATATCTGCACCCATCACAGGAATTTCCAATTCTTCATCCAACTGCTTCTGTTATGACTTTCGTCAATTTCACCCGGCGGGGACTTAGGTGCCTTACACCTTATCGCACAAGAGAAAGAAAAAGTAGAGTGGGGGGAGACCTCAAACTTAATTGCGCTAAGGCAACAAATGGATTA
>JBBPLD010000172.1:0-35695 GCA_038089555.1 Chalciporus chontae | reverse complement strand
AGAAGGGTCAACTTGGGTTCGTTTGTTTCCCTGCGAATCCTGTCTCCCGTTTTGGTGTTCGGACTCAACTTCGTCGAGCATGGTGAGATAGGTGGGGAAGGCATCCTTGATGGATTGAAGGGATCCTTGATCCTCTGAAGAAGCGAGGGCTTCTTGGATTCCGAAGATAGCAGAGGACTTCGAGATATCCGATCTTCGAAATTGCTCGACAAAGGATAACGCTCTATCAACCGAGTCGCGATTGGCTCCTGATCCATTCTCTGCAGAAGAGATGGTTTGTGATGATTCGGCGGCATGGTCCGACATGAGTGAAAGACGATGGGAGGTAACGACTTTAGTGACGCAAAAATGAGCTAGACTAACGAGACGACAGGACAGGTCTATCATCAATCATTTTGGGTGGAATAAATCATACACAGCACTCCGGAGTCCAATGACCCCTCCCATCCGGCCAATGCAATATTTAACCCCCAGGCAAGGCTGGGTTGCCTCATCGTTCTCAAGCATCGAGCCCCATCAGCTGCTCTGCAGCTGTCTGCTGCGGTTCTGACTTGCTGTGTCGATGCCCGTGATAGACTTGGGATGTTGATTTCTCGCAGCCTTTCACAGCCTTTCACAGCCTTGATTTCACTTGTCTCGGATACAAATGAAATGTGATCATGAGTAAGCCTGCTCCTAGTGACCGTTGTCGTGCTAGAACATACAAGTTACTGCACAAACGAACATCACACCACCATCAAGACAATTGTAACAAATGCCACTGCCTTGTTCGAAAGCTCGGCCGTAGCACCACCGTAGCGTCCATCGCGTAGTCTCCCTGCACCGATTTCATTCACTCCTGCGTCTATGGGTACGTGACCAAAGATCCGGCACCAGTCTTGCGCGTATGCCCTTGTGGGTGGCATGGTCGGACTTTTATCTCTTTATAGCCAGAGAGAATGACAACCGCCAGTACTTCCTCCACGGTCAGTTCAACGTCAACAACCCGAGGTTATCATTGCATCGTATTCTGACACTCGAGCCTGAGAGTCAAATCAACCAAGCATCCAAAGAAAAAAACGATCGAACGATCACATCACGCCCATACCCCTGGGGTATCCCCTCGTCCTTCCTCTTCCCCAACACGGGGAGGAGCCAAAGAACGATTCAGCGACGACGCGGCTGAAGCGCTTCGTATCTGCCGAGCATGACGATATTGGACGGTTCTCGGCCCCCGATCCTCGATCCTACTCGACGTACTTTAATAGTCGGTGCTTTAGCCAAAGGTATCACCGAGTTGTATTCAAAAAGAAACCTACATAATCGAAAGTACACACACCAAGCTCGAACACGTTATCTAGCAGCAAGGACGACGACGAAATACAAAGCAACAAGAGATCAAACCACGAGCTCCAACTTCTTACCTATCCGAGTCGGGTACCCAGCGCACCCAACGTCAAAGGGTTTCCATAGACTCAGACTCGTTACGACGCATTGTCTGCCATGGATAAGAACGAACTGGTAGGTAGAGTCCTCCAGGAGGTGACTTCCTGGTATATCAACTCTGTTAACCCCGAATGGGACGAGTCAGTGGTGCAATGCAGGGGCGATGGAACGCGGAACGCGGCAAGTACGAGACGAGACGGACCTTTCAGTCGTTCCTTGGGTAATGCCTCTCCGTTGTCAAAGTCGAAAAACGAGGGATCGATGAGGTCAGCGACGGGTTCGTCGTCTGGGTCGTGGTACGGCTGGTAATTGGTTCAGATGGGATGGAAGTTTCGAGATCACAGATCGAAGAATGCAGGCGAGAAGCGGGAATTGATGTATGGCGCGCGGCTCACCTCGAAATAAGGGTGTTGGAGAGCCTCTACGGCTGTTATGCGTCTCTTTGGACTAAAGGTAAGACACTTTTCCAAAAAGTCGATTGCCTGGAAAATGCAACACACGAAGGGGCAGTGATTAGGCCCCCGAGACTACGTATCATTGGATAGCTTACCAGTTCGTTAGCTCCCGGGAACATCGTCTTGAAATCTCTTCCTTTCCTAAATGGCAGTGCTCGAATGTATTCGCGAGATCTTGACGATGAAATCGCGTAAAAGTCGTCGATGGAAGGGGTACCGAGGACGTCGAGAATGAGAGAAAGCTGGTCGTGGTCTATTCGTGCATATGTGCGAACGAGTCGTTTACATGAGTATATGCGCACGCGAAAAACGATAAGCTTACCTGGGCGAGAGATATTCGCAGTGAGATGTGTTGAGGCTTAGTAGAAGAATGCTACAACTTCTCGAAACACGTCACTCACAATCACGCCCCGGGAAGAGGGGTTTCCCGCTAAGCATTTCGGCGAATACGCAGCCGACACTCCATACGTCTATTGCACGAGTATATTCTTTGAACGTGAGCATCACCTCCGGGGCACGGTACCACCTTGATGGCACGTCGGTTTGCGAGCATAGAGGGGAATGATGGAACGTACCGTGTAGCGACGTATTCTGTCATGAACGTACTGCTGTCGTTAGCAACGTTTGGAGGTGGACGTGCTGATCGCGCGAGACCAAAGTCACAAAGCTGAGACACGGAGGAATGAAGAGAGACAATGATGAGCGGTCGGTTTAAGTTACCTTGAGGTCACAGTTTGCGTTCAGGAGGAGGTTTGACGGTTTGAGATCACGGTGGAGTACATCAGCCGAGTGAAGGGCTTTTAGCGCTCGAAGTGTCTGTATCGCTTTCGCGTCAGAGGTCTAATTCGGACGCGATGTGGACTCACCTGGTATATGAAGTACTGACAATGATCGTCACTCAAGGTCTGTGTCCTAATGACTCTATGCAAATCTGTCTCCATTAGCTCCTGTACGAGATATACCTCTTTGAACAGTGCAAAGCTGGGAGGTTGGAGGATGTCGAGGATGGATATGATGTTTTCGTGACGAAAGTGGTGGAGCAGTTTGATCTCACGAAGCGTTCTGAGACAGAACATGGAATGGTCGAAAGGGGTGATACGTTTGATGGCGACCTTTCTCTGAGATGGCAGATGGGTCGCGGAGCTGTGGGGCATCCAGCTGAGATGATCGTGTTTTTTTTACTGAGAAAAGCGGGGATGGACTGACCATACGATTCCATAAGCGCCTTCGCCGATGACCTCGAGTACGCGGTATGAATTGTCTACAGTGAAATTGTCTATGCGATTGTCTGATGCCATGTCGCTGTCAGTGACTGAGGGTACTGCTGTCGGATATCGGATGTACACCCGACCCGTGTAAGAAATTGCCGAGGATCGGACCTCGTGTGTCCAGAGCGTAAATCTGGAGCTCATCGACGGGGTCACCAACGGGGCGGCATCGACGGGGCCATCGACGGAGTCATCAGCTCACCATCACTGACATCCATCTCGATCAGCCCGCACCGGTGACAGAGGAGATGCCAGACTCGGCATCAAATTTAAACTCGACAGCATCTCTTCCAGGGACGGACGAATCGACGTTCTGGACGTACATGAGCAGAGGCACCTTGGGTGTATTCCCCTACCCTGGCATCGAGCACACATTCCGTGTGGGTCCAAACGAACAAGGAACGTGGAACACCAACGCGACCACGGTCGCAACTACTCCAGCAGCCCCGTCTCAGGGTCAGACACCACCTGTTCAACAGACAACACCAACCCAACATTGGTACCCCTGGCTTTACCCGTCGCAACCTTATAATCATGACCCACCGAATGTACCCCATGAACCAGTCTCGACCCTTCGAGTGGTCCCCACATCCCAGGCAGTCTCCATGCCTCTGGTACGGTCGACTCCATCGACATCATCCGTCCGCACGTGGGTGCCGCGGTCTCAACCAGTCCCTTCGCCTCAAGTACAGTCAACTCTCTCCACATCAGCTATGTCTAGCCCACAATCTATTTCCGTGCCTGGTACGGTGTCTGCTTCCAGTACAACTCCTTTACGATCCGCTCCCGCTCCATCTCCTTCGTTGGAGCCACTCTTGGCACCGCTCAAAGCCCTACAGACACAAGTGAATACCCTGCTGGGTGATTGTAATACTATAAAGTCAGATGTCAAAGATACTCTCTCTGCGCTCAATGCTGTACGCAAGGAACACGCCCAGACGGACAAGCATATCAGTACACTGGAAGATGTGATAGGCATCGAACCAGGTTGCGTAACGGTCAAGGCAAAACGCCACACGCGACGGGGAAAACGGGCGAGAGTGAAAGACGCGGGGCAAGAGAAAGAAGTTACAGCACAACCCACACCTCAAGTTCAAGCACCTGTCGAGACAGAAGATATTCCTACTTTGATTCACACTTTAGCATGCATTCAATCGTCTGTCGAAAAACTACTCAGTCGTGAAAACGATATACTTCAATCCCGTGGGTGTTTCCTTTCTTCTTTTGACTTCGAATGCGAAGGACCATCTGGTCATTCTCGTGAATTTTGCTTGTAGATCGACCCGTATTCTATAGAGAGACAGCAACTTCACCTCCACCTTCTCCTCTCGCTGGAAGTCTTCCAGTTGTGTGCCCAACGACGCTTCATTCTGCGGATAGGCCCGCGTCTCCACCGTTGCCTCTGTCTCCCATCGCGATGTCCTCACAAGATCCCCCAACATTACTATCGCACTCCATGCCAGAAAAATGTACGTTCATTCATTTTGACATGTTCTACCCCATCATATGCGCGTGCAGACGCTAGTCTGCGCAACACTCTTCAGTAATCGTCTGCTTTGTCACGATGTTCAGGATGATTCATAATTATTTGTATAAACGCAGTGTTCGTAGATGTGTCGATTCAAACCTGTCGTCCCCCACCTGAACGATCGTGCCCTCTCGGTTCTCGGAGACGCAGCCTCACGCTGACGCCTGTTGATGGGAGTAATAACCCATGTAAGTCCGCTCTACACTCTCGCTAGGTGGCTTGCGTGTTCTTTTTTTTTTTTTTTTTAACTCGGTAAGCTAAAGACTGAGCGAACGTATTTCTTTGCAGTGTCCCATGCGGGGTTTATGGGTGGTTCGGGTGAGTCTTTGTCCTCTCCTCATCGAGGACGCGATTTCCGAACACGTCAAGCCTGGTCGAAATTTCCATGCGACCTAATCTTGTCTGCCGATCGCGCAGACATTTCACGGCCTGGTTTTCTGGTATTCCATCAGAATCCTCGTTGCTGCCTGGCTGCATTCTTCGATTACTTTCCATTGTCTTGACACAATCTCCGAGTCTGAGCTAATTACTGACTCACATCATCTACCAGTGGCCGCGTATACTGCGGAGTACATGACTCGTTCCATGTGCGACACCGATCGCGATCTTGCGACTCAGAACCAGACCAATGTCAATGCCGTAACAAATCTTGATGCTCAAGCACGACTCGGACGAATCTCGGGCGAGTCAAATGTTGTTACCGTTGACGATCTTCGTCGCCCGGTTGCGGCCCCCAGTCGGTTACCCACACGTACAATGTCTGCGCCTAGTTTGACTTCGTTCGCGAGTGGGGTTGGAGTGGGTGGACAGCATGATGATGCGCAATCTGCATCCATGCGGACTGCGGAGGTCCAGACTTTGTTGGGTGAAGGTCAGGTATTCTCTCTTGTCTCTCCCCCATCGAGACAGAGGGTCGTGGATGGGTTGGCTCAGGCCACGCCGCCAAGATATAGGTGGGCTTCGGTGGGGGACATGGAAGAGACTGAGCGGGAAGCGGATTGGACGATCATGGATTTCGAAGGTGACCAGGCTCCTGGGATGATCAACATGGCTGACATGGATGTCGTGATGTCTGCGTCTCCAGTCATGGCCCAAATACGGTCACCCCAAGCACATCCAGACGGCGAGGATAGGGAAGATAGGGAGGAGGCGTGTCCATCGGGTCTCCCAACACCTCTATCTAACGGTTTTACCCCTGTGCCGTCCACCACCGCCGTCACTACGATTACCACTTGTTGGACCCACGACACCGAAGCCGAAGCCGAAGTCGAAGCCGACTCTGAGTCGCTTGCGTTTCGGAGTCCAGAACGGGGTGGATACTTGAGTCGCCACTTTCCGGTCATCTTCACACCACCATCTTTGACGCCTCCGCCGCAATACTCGGGAGAGGAAGGGGAAGGGGAAGGGGAAAGGCAGGAGCAACTAGTGCGACGGGGACTTGGTGACGGGCAGGGGATGGGTTTGGGATCGGGGATGATGTCCCCTCTGACGCCTCCGCCGCCTTCTCCGTTTGTGAGGAGACAGGTTAGGGTCGTAAATGACGATAATGGCGCGAACGACGAGGCGTGCAATAGGGGTGAGACGGAGACGGAGAATCCGGTGGACGTGGTCGTGACCGAAGCGGACACTGGGGGAGAGGACGAAGTGAGTGGTAAAACGACAAGTCTTCGAAGCGACCCCGTGCATACAGGCACGGCCGCGATCTGCTCGTCGAGCGAGGGGGTCCAGGAAAATGCGACTTCCGTAATCCCTGCCATCACCATCACTCAAGACTCCCAGGCAGCCACTCCGCCAGACACAGACGCAGACGCAGACCACCAAGTTGCTGGCGATCACGATGTCAGTTCCGTCGTCACGGCCAGTTCCTCAGCAGGACTTGCCGAGATCGATTTACACGAATTCCATCCCGACTTTTCAACCGCTGATTCTATGCTTGGTTCATCGTATGAATACCACGTCGGATTTGGGCCTCCATCGCTTCACACATCCTACCCCGCTTCAACGACCACCTCGGGATACCAAACCCCTTCCGATTCTACTCATCTGACTCAAGACGAAGACGAAGTTTGGGATGCACTCCTGATGGGGTTGTCTGGGACGTCCACGCCCACGTCTCTTTTCATGCATTCCAACTATCCTTCTCGTGCGCAGTCTGTTCACCCAGAAGCGTCGTCGTCGGTTTTATCGCAACACCAACACCAACAGGAGTTGTTGTCGATCGATCCGTCCATGCTTCATTATCAACTTCCTCAGCCACCGCATGAGAGGTCACCCCTTATTTCGGTGGGATCGCTTTCACCGTTGACATCGCTCGCTGAGACGGACCTCGATGATGCCGACTCTCAAATCCCCGAGAAACGTACGAGGGGCACCAAGAGCCGCACTAGCGCACACGGCCACAGACGCCTCGCCAGTACTAACAAGGGTCGTCGGTCGGAGCCTTATGATAGCCCATTTGGAGCACTGGGTGACTCGATGCCTCCCACGCGCGGAGCCTCGGAGATGAGTTTTCTCAGCAGGAGTGGCGGGAGTGGACGCTCGGGGTCGAGGCCACTGGGCGGACCGAGTGCGTCGTTGGAAGAGTTGCTGCTCATGGCCAGGAGACAGCCGCTGAAAATTCATGTCAAGGTGCCAGAATCGATGAGGGGGGTGAAGAGGAAATGGAGTGCTGTCGAGGGTGAGATTGGTGGGGGCGATGATGGAGAAACTGTCTGTGCCAGGCAAGCTGCGAGCACGAGTGGAGCTGTCGCGCAAGAGGGTCGAGAGATGTCGGCGTTGACCGAGGTGTGTTTGCGGCTTTTGTGAGATGGCGGTCATTGACTACTTTTTATGTGTAGATGGCAGATGAAGTACCTCTCGCTAATATGGGTGTAGCGTTGTCCACCCCTGCGCCGACGCTGCCAGCATCTTCAGTCCCAGAAACCATGCCCGATCCTCCTACACTCGAGGATCTAGTCAGGCATCCCTTGCCGGTCGTTCCGAGCAAGAAAACCAAACGTGCTGCACAGGAAGGGAGTATCAAAGAGGTCCCCGCCGCACGTTCTCGTCGAAAAAAAACCAAAGGGGTGTCGAAATCCAAGCCAAAGCAGTACCCCTCGTATTATGTCGAGAACGGTGAAGTGGTGATGGCAGAACCGGAGCCGGCGCCATCTGTGTCCGTTGCACCTTCTCCGGCAGCAACACTTGGAGAGGAAATCCACGAACCCAGTGCGAACCACTGGTGTCCTCACCAGGAGCCCGTGAATCACGCGATGAAGATATCACTGTCGTCCCCTATTCGGCCGGCCGGCTCGAGCGGGTATAACCCGATGAAGATAAAACAGTCGCCTACGAAGGAGGGCGTTTGGAGTGCGATCGCCATGGGAGATGGAACGTGGCCTGAGTTGCCGAGTCCGTTTACTCGATGCGATGAACAGGTACGTTTATGACGGTTCCTCGCTCGAAGAGTGGTGGCCGAAAAGCTGAATTTGTCTCGGTTGTCAGTTCATCCAGTGTGACAAGTAGGTGTTTGGGAATTGGAGATGCCCATTCGGAGGGGACTGACTTGGATGATGCAGCTGCGATATGTGGTATCATTATGGATGTGTAGGCATCCAGCCTGAGGATCCGAGGCTCGAGGATGGGGCGTTGTTCATATGCCCGATGTGCCTGTGAGTACAGTCTATTTCCATGTGTTTGATCAAGGCATTTCACCGGTGATTTCATTTTCCAGAATGAAAAGTAAGCTTTTATCTTATTTTCTCTCGCTACAGAAACAAACCCTGACCTATTGGTGATTTAGGCGCGAGACGCAAAGCTCTCAGGAAACATAACGAGACGTGTGCTCGTCCTGATTGTCCTGAGCCCGTTGAGGACACCGGGCTCTACTTTGTTCAGAGACTCGTTGGGCGTAAACGGATTGAGGGCGGTGTTTATCTCTGGCTCGCCAAGTGGGAAGGGTATGACAACTATTCTTCGGGCTGTGTGCGTTGTGTTGAAGAACTCGCCTGATATGCAGATACCCGATAACCCAGGCCAGTTGGATTCCCGAAGGAAATATCAACTCGGGTCAAGCAGGGCTATTTAAGAGCTTCGAGGAAGATGCCTTAAATGAAGGTGTAAACCTCTCTGAGGAAGTCGTGCTTCTAGAAGAAGCTGTTGAAGCTGGTCATTGAAATCACATCGGCGACATCTAGGCATGAAAAAAAAAATCGAAATGAAGACCAAGACCAAAAATCACGGCCATCGGTCAGGATGAAGGCGTCACAGTTCAACAAACTGCTTCATTTGCATTTTCATTTCATCCGCCCATCTCCTTTTTCAATGACCACATACTCATTTTTCCATCTCGCATAATACACGGCAACGTGTGCTTTGCAACTTCGTTTCATCAAAATGGATTCTTTCGTCGTTCGTGCATTTTCTCCTCGTGCATTCTCAAGTTCTCGTACTCTGCTGTGCTATGAATTCGCTATCAACCCGCTATAATCAAGTTTACCTAGCTATGTTATATATTATAGTCGTCATCACCACAATTATGATCTTACTTCCACATATTCTGAATCTATCCAAGGAACTTAGAAGATTCCACGTGTTCGAGCCTTACATAGCGCGCTCGGTTGGTGGCAATGTAACTTGTCTTCGACCTACCATGGCCCCGGTACCTGCCACTTTCGATGCCGATACATTGGCTCTCTTAAAAGCAATCGAACGACGCCAAAGCGACCTCTCAACATTCCAAATTCCACGACTTCGAACATGCACAGGACCCCTCCTCACGCAGCAAGCGTGGGCTGCTGAGGTCAGGGAGGACATTGAACGGCTGGCGAAGCAGATCGAGGTGTGTGCGCGTCGGGCTCTGGTGCATAGATCAGTGGTGCTAAGTGTTGATTCACGTTCGTATGGGTGTCTGTGGTTTCGGATGGGACTTGGGGTAGGACTTGGATGTTCTCGTGGATGACCAGCGGAATGAGAGGGCGCGCGCAGCGTTGTGGTCGAAGGTGGATGAACACTCAAAGATGCTTGAAGGGTAGGTTCTTCATGTTTCTTCACCTTATGAGTTTCCTTCGGGTCTAGTCTCTGAGTGGTGATGACCTTTGTACATAGGTTACGGAGAGACTCCCGAGCAGCCATTCTCGCCTCAAAACGTACGATAGATGCACAAAGCCGGTCACAGCGTGAAGAGCTTCTTCGTTCGCCTTCTGTGCAGGTATCTTCTTCGAACGAGAAAGTCACGTTCGTATCTTCGCAGCGTGGTGTGATTTACCTAGTGGCTAACAACGACGATGTCCTTTGGACTACAGGGAAGATGCGCTGATGAAGGCTAACAACAACGTCACGGATACTCTCCAACGGACGATTACCCTGATGCAAAAAGAGCTCGAGAAGAGCGTCCTATCCAGCCAACTATTGGGTACGTGCTTCCGGTGCCCACACTCTCCTATTCCGCTTGCTCAACCATGTTCCCAACAGAATCATCTACAGTCAACCTCAACTCGGCCTCTCAAACACACGACACCCTCAACCTGCTTATCGGGACCTCCAAACAGCTCGTGACCGCGCTCGAGAAAACTGACTGGCTCGACCGTGTGCTCATCATCTCAGCGCTCGTCTTCTTCGCCCTTGTGGTGCTCTTTATATTACAGAAGCGCATCTTGAACAGGGGACTCAGGATTGCCTTTTGGTGGACGAGGTTTATCCCTGGGATGAGCTCCCGCGGACCAACAACAGTGGAAACCGTGAAGGAGGTGGTAATGGATGGGGGCACAACGACGTCCCTGGCGAGCGTCGTGCTCACCGCAACAGTTGCGTCATCGACGCTCAGTTCGATATTGGTTGCCACTGCGACCGTCCTCCCGGAGGTTACGCTGGGCGAGCCTGCAACCGCTGAGGTCTTGCTAGATCCAAGTCTCGTTTCTGAACCGGAGGGAGCAGATATTTCTGCTGATTCTCTCCATACATCTGTTGCTGAAGTCCCTCATTTTGAACTATAGCAGGGTACTACTGTGGAACTTCGGTATTCGTCTGAATCCGTTTTACATTAAACTTGGATCAGGTCGGGATACAACACCATCTATACTGAATTCCCTTTCAAAAAGTCGGTCAGTTCTCCATCTTGCAGGCAGGGAGTAATATTTTACTTGTTCTGCTGCTCACTTCGGAATGAGCGGATGGTGGTCAGTCATGGCTTCCGCATTCGAAACAGGTTACACTTTCAATCCTAGCAACAGTACACTTTACACTGACTCGTTCGCAACTTGAGACACAACACGGGCATCTGCATCGCCTGGAACTTGACCTCCCCACTCCCACTCGTCGCCATTTAGGCGGGGATTAAGGTCCAGTTCTGTTTTTCGTCTCCGCTTCCACCGCCGAAAGACACGGGCTCTCCATTGATAGCTTTCTGGAGCCCCCAGAACACGGTACGTCCGCCATCCTGGACGCTGTGAAAATCAAAGCCTATTAGTACAGGGGATAACTGGGGAAAAATACGAACGTGTAAACGCCCTCAAGCTCCCTGATGGTCCAGACGTATGCATTGGGCTGGAGAACCTTCAAGACGCCGTTACCCATTCCGATCTGAAGCTTAGGGGCGGTTCTAGGAGAGACGCTCTGCGTCTTGCCGTCCCTGTAGTCGGTGACGACCCACTGCCAGTGCACATTGCATACCACATCTGTCAACGATGAAGGGACTGGGCGAGTTGCAAGACTCACCACTTGGGTGGGCAAGTTTTCAAGCTCGACGACGGTCACGACAGCATTTTCGCCATCGTAATTCATGGCAAGAGGTTTGCCACTCAGGGAGGTGACCCTGTTGATGATGAAGTAGTTGCCTGCCGGTGGTTTGGACATTGTAGACTGAAGTCTTTCGGGTAAGGATGATGAGCGACTGAAGAGACGAGACTGAGCGGGTTTTTATATCCACCAGGACAGCCATTAAGAGTGTTCACCCTGGAATTTCTACAAAAGTCAGGCGGTATACCAAAGTCTGAAGGAATGGGACTCGGGGGTTCCCCTTTCCATTGTCAACTTCTACATGGGCGGCGTTCATTCGACTTTGTTGCAAAGAGACAGAAGGCGGCTCAAGATCCAGCACATTAATCTCCAAATCCTAAAGCAGCATCAGGGCGTAACACCAAACATAAGTGTCGATTGGAGGATAGACGGCTTGTGTTTCCGAGGGAGGACTGCGCTCATCTAGACGGTGCATCTGCCAACAGCGGGCGGAGATTAGATGCAGCAGGGCATGATAATGATGATGTCTAGACCGCAGTGGCAATGAAGATCCAGACCAGTTCTTGTCCTAGGTCCATGACCAGGCTGGACTCGCCGCCGCCGGAGGGTGAACGACTTCTCTTCATCCCGACTCCTTGGTCTGCTGAGGGGAGACTCTGACCAGGCCAGGATGAATGTTAAATCCCCGAACGACAAGGGTCAACCGGATGATTTCGATAGTACTGGGTGTTGAGTCGTAAGCGAAAGCAACTTTGTCGCGAAAAGAAAAGCAGCAGCGACGAACGGAGCGGTACTACCCAACAAACGAAGAGATGTCTTTGCGGTCATTTGCGCGAGGACGACCTCTTTCTAGGCTGACATACTCTCCCGTAGGCAGCCCCTTAGGTAGGAAGACAGTCGTTCTTACTCTTCTACTGACATACAAGTACGCACTTGGCAAGGGTGGCCGACTCCACGGTGGCAGTCACTCAAGTTGGCCAACGCATTTTTCTGATGCCAAAGGAAAAATATCAGTTTCGCGGAACCAGAGTTCCTGAAGGCAAGACATGCAGTTGTTTGGCACCTTCAGTACATAGTAATGGCAAATGATCGATCAGTGAGTACCACGGTCGAAACTTGAAACCACCCAACTTTCAAGCTTCCAACGGTCATAAACATCCATGCATCACTGCCATCAGGCTCTATATATTTACGAGGTTCTTAAGTGTGAATATTTTCGGTCATTGTTATACTAACGATGGACAACTTCTGTGGAGTAGATCAGGATACCGGCAGCGTGTCTCTCATCTAAACAGTTTATATTACCCACTTGAATTCCCAGTGTTTTTCGTTTCAAGACCCTTCGAAGCTACGTCACGCGTCGGGTCTGGAGTACTTGGCTCGTCCAGCTCTCGTGGGAGGCTTGATGAAAACGCCCTCACTACAGTCTGCAGCTGCCCTATCACGAAGCACTTTTTCCAGATTTGAAATCCTCGGAATGAGCCGTCCATCTGCATCGATCTCTCCAAGTTATCATCCAGACTTGGCATGCTATCACAAAATGAGTTCGTAACGTCGAGTCGGAGGTCCCAAGAAAGTTGTGGCACGATGTATTTCATCAGGCGAATGCGCGGGTCAGAAATCGCCTTGGACTCGATGGCACTCAGGAGTGAAGGGGGCACCAGGATTTAAAGTATGGATCAACCTACTGTCCGTGGTAGTCGCTGATCTTGACCAACAGACGACATCAGTTTCACTCGCACCTCAAATGCGCAATCCTGCTTTGTGAAGCCGTGACTGCTACTCGCAGATACGCCCAGTATAACCAAGACGACAGTACACTTGTATTGAAGCTGTCATTACACGTAGTCGCTCACCAAACATGCAGTAGTGAAAAGATCCACGACAGGGGAAACGAGAAAACGAGTGAGTAACAGTAAAGCATCGAGCCGAGCACGGAGCCATATAGCAGCAAACAACAAGCAAGCAACGTAGGCACTAATGAAGAACAAGCAAAACGACATCGTGAAGCAATACATCATGAGAAAGAGAAAACGAGCATGTTGGAACACAAAGCGCGGATCTCATGCTCACACATCAAAACTTGTTCAAATCCACGGGAGGAGCCCTAACCTCGATGCTCCCTCCCTCATTCATACTCGCCCCCGCCGTCGTCGCCGATACACCCATATCCGCATTCGCTTTGGCCTCCTCCTTCCCCAACCCAAGCGTATCCTGCGGAATCCAAACCACCCTCTGTGGTTTCACCAACGCAGGATGAGCGAACCCGTAATCCACCGTACCCTCATGCTGAGAAAAGTACTGGTCGTCGTACTCCGACTGAGCTTTGGATCCGGCAACGGAATCGGCGGTGTGCATGCGCTGAATCAGAGGTTGGGAGAAACTTTCTTGACCGACGGAGTAGGGACGGGGTTGGGAGGTGGACGTAGAGGGCTCACAGTCACCGGTCGCGAGGGTGCTACGACGCTTCTCGTCAGAGCTGCGGCTGGGTGTAGTGTCGGACTTGTAAGTCTTGTCAGCGATGCTGAGGGGAAGTGCGCTGATGAGCGGTCCGTAGGAGTTGTTGATTATTATGTTGAACCCAACCTGTGATGGTACAGCGTTAGCGTATGATCCAATCCGGACATGCGAGCATAACTGACAGTAAGTGCGATCAATATTGCCATCAGTATTCCCTCCGCTAAAGCATTTGGCTGTTTGTTCTGATCCCTAGCGAGGAAGAACAAAGCACAAAGACAAAGTTGCTGGATGTACATGCCCACGAATACATGCTGAATGGCTTTGGGGTAGAACAATCCTCCAGTATCCAGGGTGGGTGGCTGAGTGTACTGATACAAGAAGAGGTATTTGTAGAGCTGGTAGAAGAGGAAGAATGCGAGAACAGAGAGACCAGTTATGATGGGAGCAATGATGGAGTAAGCAAGAGCTATGTGCGTTGTCAGCGACGGAGCACAATAAACTGGGTTATTAACTCACTGATCACAACGAGCAGCGTGATTCCAGGGAAGAGGGTGCCCCAGGCTACCGATCGAGGCGAAAACTTGATGTTGTAGATGGAGCGGGGTGTGCTTCCAAGAAGGGAGAGCTTCACATAGTACAGAATCAGCTGAACCACCGCAAGAAAGCCACCGCCAGTCCCAGAGAGCCCTTGCAGCACGATGTACCTGGTCGCATCTAAAAATCCACGACAAGGACAACAGGTTGAAAAGAACGCACGTGAGGAAGAATGTTGAAGCTTGGGGGAGATACTGTGCCAGCAAAGTTGCGACGGAACTCGGGTTCTCGAGAAGACTGGGAAGCGCGGCCACAATTCCAGAACTCAGCGTAACGATAAGGAATGAATGCTATGAGGGTCTCCAATTAGGATCCGGAGTGCCTGAAACAATGAATGCACCTACGATGACTTGGAAGATGAAGTAACGCGTCATCAGACTAAGTTCCAAACCAGTGCGGGTCGGGATACCCTCGAAGCTACCCAACAATCTTAGGACAATGGGAAGGAGCATCATGAGGACAGCAAGTAGGACGGGGGGAAGGATACCCTGAATTATGCCGAGGACCGGTTTTGGAATTTCGCACAACCACGCGAGCCAGCTCGCCTTGACGCAAAGCCCCTCGATGTTGGAGATGATACCAACAAACGCCACGGGGATCGCCCAAAAGATAATCAAAGCGGCGGTTGCTGCATAGCTGATCACCATGCGAACGCGTTTCTCGTAAGGGTTCAGGCCGAGATTACCCCAAAGAACGTCATCGGGTGACACTTCGAGGAAACGATCAGACATGTGGTATGGAGCGTGGTGGGCAAGTGTGCGATAGGCAATGTGTGCCGAGATCTGTTGGTTGAATGTGATGAAGGCCGAATTCAGAGGAGGGTAAGACTGTTCAGATTTGCTCTTTGTGCTTCCGTTGTCGTTAGCATCGCCAGAGAATGGGAGAGAAGATTCCTGGGAAACAGTTCGGCGACCTTGACGAATCAATGCGGTTGTGGAAGCAATCTCTGAGCGGCACCATTCGACTGTATCCACCTTCTGACCAACGAAGGGGAGGGAGAAAGGCATGAAGCCCAGCGGAAGGCGGTGAGTGGGGCGTTTGGCATGTGGGACGAGTCTCTCGGAGAGAGCAACGTTGCTTTCAACTTGATCGACAGATTGTAGCGGGTATGCGCTCTTGTTGCCTTGCTTCTTGAGCGCCTTTGAGCGGATCTTGGCTGCGGTTGACAGCAGGGTGGTTTCAGCCGACTCGAGTTTTCCGCAAGCGCCGAGGCGACGGTCGTAAATGGTAGGTAGCTCTTTCAAATCACTGAGAAATGAATTCAGACCGAATGTTATATGAAGGATGAAGAGAGAAAAGAAATCATCCACCAAAGAGATAATAGCCACAAGATTGAGACATACCGATTGATCCAAACTTTCTTAGCACCACCAGGGAGATGCGAGTACAATTGAGTCAATGCTTGTTCCGATAGATACTTGGAAGGAATTCCGGTGACCAAGATGGTATTAGCTTGGGCAGAGCGAGAGTGCACGGGATCGATTAGATGCAATTGGCGAACGGTAATGAAGTGGTGCATTTCATGTCTGATGTTCCAGAAAATCCAGACTGGGACAAAGTCAGGAGATGATAAGATCGGAGAGCTACGAAGGTGGCTCACGGGTGGATAACCAAGCCAGGATGACGAAGGCGGCGTATCTACTGCCGTGATCTGGTGAAATGTTGCCGATGGTGAACTTGCTCAGGCCAGTATTGACTAGAACCGAGTTGTTGACCGACATGACTGGTAATAATACGATCCAAGAGACGATCCAGATGGGAACAAGAATACGAAACATGACTCTGAGAAAGCGGACAAAGAAATAAGCATCTGGACCGTTGACACGCTGTATTTCTCTGTAGTCCGCTTTGATGAGGGCTATCGGCCATGTTAGCAACCCGGTTAGGAACGGCTTTACTCGTTCGCTAAGAGAAAGAAGGGGTTTAGAAGGGGGCTAGCATGATAGGAACGAGGACGCACCCTGCGACTGGGGTGACAGAGCGGGGTTCGTAGATAGCTTTAAAGTAGGGGCGGAGAAGAGTGAACGCGACGATTTCGATACCAAAGACAGCGGCGTTGAATACGAGAGCTGTCACGAACGTCGCGGTCGTCGCTGAGCCGGCGCTCGCAACGCTGGACCTGTTGGAGGCTGAGGATTAGGACCATAGAGGTTTTGAGAAGACTTACATAGTGGGAGAGGACAAAGGAGTGGATTGTAAAGGAACTGACTTTTGTTAGAGAAGTGCACGAGGGGAACTAGTCCCGATCCGTTGTTCGGCTTGCTCTTTATGATCTGTGGCGATCCCCTCTTGTCCATATTAGGAATTGACGCCAAGCAGTTCGATCAAGGATTCGACTGAGATTTTTCCTTGGAGTGGGAGAAAAAAACACTCCAATGTCATCACCGCTCCACTCCTCATACTCCAAGAAGATACTTAGTAGTATCCTAGTACAATGTACCACCAGACTGTTCAACATCCACGGTGTTATTCGCGGAACTGTCAATCAGACTGCTTCTAGCCCAAGGTACACCTCCAAATATGACCCGGGCCAGGCCCTCCTCGTCCAGTACCGTGCCAGAAAGTTTTTTTTACACTGTCGCCCGCGGACCGCGGTTAGCTTATCTCGGAACCGTCATAGTCCCGGTTACGTCTTCCCCCACAATATCCCACATATTGCTGCCAATTTCAGGTACGACGCTCAGCGCCAACCAAGAATCTCTTTTCATTCGCCCAATGGACGCTCATAGGGGTCTCCCACTTCTCCGATCCGACAACGTTGCAACCTTCTGCTCTTCGGAGGGACCTGCCACTACTTCCTACGGTGAATGCGATTTCTTTTCTATTATTCCCACATCCGGAAACCATTTCCTTGCCATTCTTGGAAATATCTCGAGGTGTACGACGTTCCTGGTCCTTGACGGGGCGGCGACATCTTCATTTTCTGGAGTCGTGAGCGACTGCTGCTAGAGCCTCTCCTACAGGCAGATCTCCTAAGTCCTGAGGCAGCAGTGCACCACGGCATCCGCGGAAGCGGTTCCCACGGATTGCCATCGGTGTTGGCGTTCTCTACATCCATTGATCAAATTGCCGTAGAAAGGTATCTCGCACTTCCCAAAGTGGAGTCGACGTCCGCGTTCGAATCAATGACCAACGATTAAACCCTCGAATCACGATGTTCCCTACCCTTGCAGTGAGACGGGGTCGGAGGATGCCGATGAGACATGAGAGAATGCGTCAGGCCCCCCTGTCCCCCTGTTATGCATGCTTGTCGCCCCTTGGCCCTTGAAGTTTGACGCACTGCCTCTGCATCTTCACGGATGCAGGTTGTGTCTTCACCATGACCATTGCGCCCGGTGCTCACTGCCCTTCATTTCCAAGCGATTCGATAGACGTGAGGTCATCCATCCCAATGATTCTCGTTTCCCACTCTCCCAACCCACAACGCTAGTCAGCGTTTCATACCGTCAACTACCTGCGGTCGTCCTCTCGAGCAACCGCATAGCAATTTGTTTTGTACTGTTATGCAGTTGCTCGACGCCTGTAAGCCTTGATCTATTTCTCCCCGTAATGATGCGGGCGGGAAATGAGGTAATATTGTCGCGGTCTTTTCTCGCGATTGAATCACACAGCTAGCTTTTTCAAACTACCATGTGACCTAATCCTTGACCCTTACGCTCTGAAGGACGGTGTCGCGAAACCCTGAAGACTGCAACTGTGAAATGGAGAGTGCGCAGTGAACCGAAAAGTGACCAGCTGTCCGAACTCATTCTCATTAGATTCTACGTTTCAGAGGTGAACTGGTAGACACGTCTCACGAGTCAGCAATGACAAGCTGAGCGCTCACAAATGGGAACATGTTTCATCAAAGAAGAACTGTGCCATTTGAAGATACAACAATCCGAAACATAGAGATACCGTGACTCCGCAATCGTAATCATCCGAGCAAAATCGAGGGTCAACGAGACAAGTGGTACTATGTAGTAACATTCACTTTGCTCTCATTGTCAGTTGCAGACACCCCCACAAACTTTCACACCTCCCTGTCACGTCAATGAGCCTACATCATTTTTGCGAGAAACAAAGTCAACCTACAGCATTGCAGCAGCGGTCTTCGCTGCGTTCAGTGATAACCTCATCGGCGGGAACACTGCGCGTCCAGTTGCAGATGTCACCACAGACTTTCACGCCACCCTGTAAGAGCCATTAACAACCATTCCTGGAAGTTGGACGCGCAGTATAACAAGAACTTACGGCATTACAGCAGCGATCTTCGGTGCGTTCAGTGATAGCCTCCTCGGCGGGAACACTGCGCGTCCAGTTGCAGATGTCATCGCAGACTTTCACACCACCCTGTTAGAACAATTAACGACCATTCCTGGAAGTGTGACTGGGCGCGCAGTATAACATGGACTTACAGCATTGCACTACCTCGGCACCAAGGACCGCTTGGTCGAGACCCGAGTACAACCCACTATTCTCCACACTGGAGAAGAAGGAAGGTTCAGTGCACTGAATGGACAGTGTGATACAGATTGTGGTCCAAAGATGGAAACCGGCAGTGACGACTCTCTGGCTGACTACCGCCCATGTAGGTAGTGACGGAGCCTGAGGGTCCACTTGCGCGAATGACATGTTGAACGGGGCGAGGCCCGCCTAGTACCCACCGCTGTGTCGTGAGAGAGACTCGGAGGCAGTTTGAATTGAATGTAATTGATGTAAACTTGAAGGTACCTCTACAGACCTCTACTGACCCATCGGCGTCTCTGTCAACGAACCTCTTGGCAGACAGATGCCTATGCCTGTGGGCCAAAGGTGCACACACAGGGAGAGTCGTAACTTGAAGTAGTATCTGAATCGGACAAGAATCGGATGTGTGTTTTCGAACCTCCCTATCGAACCTGCAGGCACATAGTAGCGTAAACCTCCATTGACAGTTGGCAACTCTCAGTGACATTCTTCGGTCTCAGATAACAAGTCAGTGGGTGCTGTGGAATGGAAAAGACTCCACCGTCGCCACCGTCAGTTCTGTCACTCTGGCCGTTGCGAATTAAACTGGATAACGACTTGCTTTCTCGCTTGACGGCGCTGGTTAGAGGAGGGGGAAATCTAGAAACTGATATAAGGATGTAGATCCTGCCAACGGGTCTTGCAAATATTCTAATGTTGACTCAGTGGACAATTCCCTGTGTTGTTGCCCTCGGCTTCATTGTTATTTTTCACGTCGCAAGGCGATACTTCGACAACGTACGTAGTGGGCAACCTTGCCCATTGCCCCCTGGTCCTCCTGGGATACCATTCGTCGGAAATGTGATTGGAATCAATACCAATGCCCCATGGTTGACATATGCCGAATGGGCGAAGAAATATGGTGAGTTGGTACGCACAGTCGTATTTTGTTCACCATCCAGACGAATCGACGTCCAGGCGACCTCGTTTACACTCACCTGTGTGGAAAGCATATCATAATTATCAACTCCGAGAAAGTCGCCAGGGACCTACTCGAGAATCGTTCTCGGAACTACTCAGATCGTCCCTACATGACTACCACCGACCTGTAGGTTCATTTACTTTGTAACCTTGGATCAATCCATGACGAGTCAATTACTAGCTGTGGATTAGATTTCAGTTCTGCGCTGATGCCTTACGGCGATAGATGGCGACTTCACAGGCGCTTCTTCCACCAGACATTTCGGAGCGATGCCTCCGCGAGATTCTTGCCTTTGCAACATCGCAAAGCTTGTAGTTTCTTGCGACGGCTATTCGAAAATCCTGATGGGCTCGCCGAACATGTATTTGAGTATGTAACTCATATGCAGAGACCGCAATGACTAAACAACCTTCACTAGGTATACCACTACGATTATCTTGAATAGTGTCTACGATTACGATGCTACGTCTCGGCAGGATGAACTTATCACCATGATTGCAAAGGTAATCGATATCGTGGTACCTACTCTGCGCCCAGAGACGGCGATTGTCATTGGTATGTTCCCAGCGCGTGAGTAAACCCACCCACGGTCCTTGACCAAAAAGACTTCTGACCATACTCAGTCCTGAAGCTCCCATCATGGTTGCCTGGCATGTCATTCAAGAGGAAAATGGCCATCGCAAAGGAATATTCACAACAGTACATCGAGAAGCCATTCGCATATGGCCTGCATAGAATAGTGAGATTCACGTACATCTTATCCCATGAGAAACTTACAGTCGATTGAAAGACAAAGGGTACTGTATCACCGTCAATGGTATATGACGCCCTGCGTAATATCGAGGAGCGAGGCGATTCAGCGGACGAAACATGGATGAACGCACTCAAGGACGCTGCTGCTACTGGCTTTCTGGGTGGGCCAAAAATATTACTGTTGAATCCTTCTCTCATCCATTTCTGTCAACACTTTAGCTGCAGCGGAGACAGTATGTGACCATTTTATTGCTCTAGCATCATAATCCTCAATAGTTCATGGGCCAACCAGTCGAACATGGTTCTAATGACATTTTTCCTGATGATGGTAGTGACTCCGGAAGTGCAGGCGAGGGCTCAAGCGCAGATCGATGCCGTAGTTGGCAGCGACAGGTTGCCAGACATCAAGGATCGCCCCTCCATGCCGTATGTAGATGCTGTCCTTCGAGAAACGCTCAGATACAGCCCTGTGGTACCATTCTGTGAGTCATGCTGCCATTTCCGGGTCTCCTGTTCTCTCATTGATGTCTCGCGACAACAAGCACTTCCTCATGCTGCCGTGGACGATGATGTCTACGCGGGATTTCACATTCCACACGGTAACGTATTCGCAGCCTCCTTGAGTTGTCCAGCATACGATGACGTGCGTTTCTAGGCGCTATCCTTATCGCAAACCTTTGGTGAGTAGTGTGCTTTCCACTGTGTAAATGACTCTTGATGCGTCGTCGGGTATTCCGCAGGTCGATGGCTCACGACGAAGTCAAGTACCAAAACCCGCATGAGTTCAACCCTGAACGATTCCTCGATGATGACGGTTCGCTCAGACCATACACCACGGAACATCTCACTTACGGATTCGGTCGCCGGATCTGATACTTTGCTGACACCTCATTGTGGTCGGTCATCGCTAAGTTTCTAGCCGTCTTCAAGATTCTAAACCCCGTGGACGAGAGCGGGGTAGAAATCCATGTTGAACCGAATTTCACTGGTGGTGTCGCTGTGTAAGTGATAAATTAAATTTGTATTTTGGATCATCTGACCATTGTGAATGTTGTGTGCAGCCATCCTCTTCCCTTCGGATTCCGAATCCTGCCTAGGAAACCAGGCATGGTTATCGAGACATTGGAAGAGCTTATTGCCGCTAGCACAACGTAGGCGGCGTAGTAAGGCTTGACCCGTCGTTATCCAAGCTTTGTATGTTCAATTCATCTTGTTCGACTGACATTGGTAATCCCCGAGATGATTGGTTTGAATACATATATCTCCGGACAAGCCTTCATATCAGCGAACGTCATTCGAACAGGAACGTCAGTCGGGCCAGCCCGTGAACTCGAAGGCTGATGATTCCTCCAGCATATCCGAACCATGATGCATGATATTCGACATCGCTGAGTCCTTGGCTCGACCTTGGCTGGTTGTCACGGTCTGGTGACTCGACTCCGTTCCAACGCCAACACTCAACCCCAAGTAGTGGAATCCCATGATCTTCTTGGTTAGATTTCATGCTTCAAAGATCGCATCCCCAATTCGCGGTTCTCATGGTTTCAGACCCACGATAATACTGAATTCAATCATCACCCGGTGGAACGACTGTGAGTGCCCATATTAGCTCCCAGACAAACGGTGAGGTATACCATTCACTTTCCATCATGAATGAATCAGGAGCCAGTAATGTCAAAAATTAATGGTTTCAGGCCGCGAATATGTTTCAGCGATGGTTATCCTATCTTCGATTCAACATCTACTGTATGCCGACATTCAGTAGCGTTGACAGCTGATGACATCCAGTTTCAGGCTGCACACGAAAGAAGACGATAGAGTGATTATTGGCATTTCGACGATTCCGTCGAGTGAGATAACACCTCGATTCAGACTTCTCACAAGCAAGAAACATTCTAGGGCACGATTTCCTGACAGAACCTTACCAAATTTTTGCCTCCAACCGAAGGAAATCGTGCTCTGGGAACGAGACTAAGGGAAGTCACATATAAGAACATCAAATTTACTCACAGGTCAGTGATCATTATTAACCCGCGATGTCTAGCTGGACAACCATTTGTGCTGTTGCCCTCAGCTGCGTTTTGGTTCTGGACGTGACGAGAAGACACCTTGCCAAGGCAAGATATAGGACCTCTCTTCCTTTGCCTCCTGGTCCTCCAGGGCTACCATTCATCGGAAATGTCATTGGGATTGACACAAACGCCCCATGTGTAACATATGCAGAGTGGGCAAAAATATATGGTGCGTCGCTGCATGCTCTATATATTTTGAATCCCCCCACACGGATGATTCCACAGGTGACCTGGTTTATACACGCCTTTTGGGCAAGGATATCATCATCATCAACTCCGAAACAGTAGCGAAGGAGTTACTGGAGAATCGTTCTTCGAATTACTCGGACCGTCCTCAAATGATTACCAGTGATCTGTGAGTTCGTTATTTATATCATAGCATCAACTAGATGAAATATCGATTCCAGTTGTGGGATAGGGTTTAATTCTGGATTGATACCTTACGGTGACAGATGGAGATTGCATCGGCGCTTTTTCCACCAAACCTTCCGGCGAGAAGCTGCGCCTAGATTTGTGCCTTTGCAACATCGCAAAGCTTGTCAATTGCTACAGCGGCTACTCGAGACTCCGGATGACCTCTCCGAACATGTGTTCGAGTACGTGACGTTTCTGAGCAATCTGGAGCGATGGCAACTACTGACCATCGTCTACTAGATATACGACGTCTATCGTCTTGAACAGTGTTTATGACTATGACGCTACTTCTCGACAGGACGAATTCATCCACATGATGCGCACCGTGATCGACGTCATACTGGTTGCTCTCCGTCCAGAAACTGCAGTTATTGTGGGCGCATTCCCGGCGCGTGAGCCAACTATCAGCCACTTCCGTCATGAAGTTAATATTAATGTTCTCTGAGGTAGTCCTTAAACTCCCGTCGTGGTTGCCTGGCATGTCTTTCAAGAAGAAAATGTCGAATGCGAGGGGGTTTTCAAATCAATATGTTGAACGGCCATTTGCTCACAGCATACAGCGAATGGTAGGAACTTACGCATTTCCATCTAAACCCGCTTACAATGCTGCGACAGAAGACCGGCAGCCCCTCGCCATCGATGATATATGACAATATTGAGAACAAGGGGGACTTGACTGACGAAGCATGGGTGAAGGAACTCAAGGGCGCTGCTGCCACCGCTTTTTTGGGTGAGTCAACCCAAATCAGCTCTCGATCTATTCCTTACGGCCCATGTTTCCACTTAGCTGCATCCGAGACGGTGAGTAGTACCTTCTATTGCATTCTGAGCTGACAGTTTTTCTGGAACAGTCAAACTCGTCGATTTTGACGTTCTTCCTAATGATGGTGGTGCACCCAGAAGTGCAGAAGAAGGCTCAGGAACAGATTGATGCAGTAATTGGCAAGGACAGACTGCCATCATTTGAGGACCGTCCATTTTTGCCCTATGTAGATGCTGCCATTCGGGAAGCTATCCGGTACTCTCCTGCCGTTCCTCTTTGTGAGTGATTTCGTAAGTACTCGATGGTTCGTTCAGTTGATCTCTCGGGCCAATAAGCGGTCCCCCGCACTACCGTGGACGATGACGTTTACAATGGATTCCACATCCCGAAAGGTGAATAGTCGAAAACCCCATCAGATCATACTTGATATTAATATACACTCCCAGGTGCTATCATCCTCCCAAACATTTGGTCGGTTTTCTGTCACGCTCCAATTGAACTTCAATAATCTTTTCATACAGGTCGATGGCCCACAATGAATCCACATACCCCAACCCCCACGCGTTCATCCCTGAGCGATTCCTCAACGATGACGGTACCCTGAAGCCTTCCACTACCAATTATGTCCCATTTGGATTCGGTCGTCGAATCTGCCCTGGGCAATACTTTGCGGACACGTCCATGTGGTCCTTAATCGCGAACTTTTTAGCAGTATTCAAGATCCTGAAACCTTTGGATGAGAACGGGCAGGAGATCCCTGTAGTACCCAAATTTTCAAGTGGAGCCGGGGTGTAAGTGAATGTATTCCGCTGGTACATGTCCCCGTAGAGTGTTCATGAACCCATCTGTCTACAGGCATCCTCTTCCTTTTGGATTCCGGATCGTGCCTAGGACCCCAGGTATGGATGTCGAGACGCTGGAAGAGTTGATTGCTACCAGCATTGCTTGAGCTCACGAAATGACCGAACGGTCGTTGTCGCGATATCCAAGGTGTTTCTTCACATGATAAATCACCGGTGGAATATGCACTCTCTGTAAATTCATGTTGTGCACCACCCAGACCACATGGAGGGATTGTAATACGTACGATGTCAGTGTAGTCAGTCTATGAACGTAGCTCCTTCAACCCACATTCCCTCCAGCTTCCGCTCGTACCTGTTCAACAACAGTCGCTCAACCCAACCGCCTTTTGGGAACTGTTTTTCCCATTGATTATGTAGGTGCAGAGAGAACACCTTGTTCAACGTCTGATCCAGTCCGCCTCCTTCTTCCAAGCCATGCCCCATCGTCCATTTCCCGCTCACCCTATCCTTCTCAAATGGGTCTGGAAGTCGATTGTCTAGTCGACATGCTCGCGCATCGGAGAAGCAAAATGGTAGTATCTTGAAGGGGGGAATACCAGATGCTATCAACCGACGCCAGAGTTTCAGGTAGAGAAGTGAGCCCCAATCGGTCGAACCTGAACGGGGTGGTTTGGACGTTGCCATGGTATGGAAGGCTTCACATAGATAGGGTGAGTGCTTGTGGAAGTTCATCAGAGCGCCGTTTAATGCCAAGTATGGCTTGTCTGGGTAAACGTTGCAAATCTCGTCAGACTCTGCCCTTGGAATTAGGGACTAGGTGAGAAGGGAGAGGCGCACCATAACAATCCCATTGCGTGACGAATTCGTGTTCTAGCAGCGGGGCTACGTCACGCGTTAGGAGCGAGTCCATGTCTATCCATACGCCGCCATATGTCCATACGACCAACAGCCTGACGAGGTCTCCGTCAACCCATGCCTTCTGATCGTTCAGGTTGAGCATACTGCTCCCTTCTAGCGGTGTTCCCTGTGAAAGCATGGAAATGTCTGCGACACGAAGCTCGAACGAATGTGGGAACTGATCCAAGTATTTCCGCAGGACTGGGTACTCGCTCAAGTCTCCGTTTGACCACATGATCAACCGAGACTGGTGGATGTTCTGAGTTGCAAAGAACGACTTGAGCAGGTACTCTTGTCGTTCTTCGAATGGTGCGAGGTCCATCCGCTAGTAGGTGTGGTAGTACACACGGTCTTCGACGGGCACAAATTCTGGATGGCGTTCGATCGTTGGCGGTTTGATGGTCGCTGCAAAGTCATAGCAGTCCATGTCGAACCGCATGGGCACGCCTGCATGTACTTCGGTGATCTTGGGCCCATAGACATGCTTTGAAACGTTGTAGGTCGAGGATACGCGGTCCTGATTGAAGCAACCGAGAAGGGGTTCGATGGAGGTTATTTCCTGTTGTATCCATTCGCGCGAGTAGAATGCGAGCACCCTAATCTCGAGGCCGTCCGAGGCGAAGACCAAAACGTCTGGTCCCGAGACTATTTGGGACCTTGGTTGGGGTGATCTCTGTCTGGCCGTGACCAACCGATATGCAGCCAGCGACGATTTGTCCCGAAAATTTGTGTACATCACTGTTCAAATTCAAACTTCACTTACTCACCAGCAAATTTGCTGAAAAGAGAAAAGGACTCGGCGGCTGGATACTCCTTCAACTATAATCCCTCGCCACTGACTGTGAGGGAGTTGGACAACCTCCGCGTACGGCTAAGCAATCAAGAGTTGAACTGTCTCGTCGAGCTTGGCTACCATGAAGCAGCGCAAATTTGCAAGGACGTTTTTCGTGTCCGTGTCGCGGTGCTGAACGCTGACCGGCTTCTTCTTCTTTCACCCTCTGGTGCTCCCAAAGCGATGCAAAAAGCCAAAACAAAGGACTCCGAGTCAAAATCCTCCGCCTTCGTCGACAATCTATCAGGTGATGAGCTTGGCAACTATGACTCTGCGGATAAATCAGATACTGGACCGGGGGAAGACGATGAATCTGACACGGCGGACATCTTACGCGAAGCCAGCATTCTAGCCGCAATCCCTTGACGGCACTGTCGCAGAGTTGAAGAAAGCGAGGGAAATACGCTGGAAGAGTACGGCAAGGGTGGCATTAGCGCAACTTATCTCACCCCAAGGTATGTGGATTACATTGTGAGTGATAAGGTTGTTCAAGTTTCTGATGATATAACGCGACCCCGGTTGGGCTAGAACTACTGAATCTTCCAACCCACAACATCTCCGAGCTCTATCGAATGAAATGTAGGTCCTTCGTTGTCGCTCAGAGCGCTACACAGTTCTCAGAAACTACTCAAGGTCAAGGTGTCGGGTGGCAAGATAACGTTCGCGAAACGATGATACAATGGGCCGCCGGGTGATGAGTATTGGGCCAAAAGGTGGAGAAGGTGGTAGACAGTGGCTTATAATGTGAGATGTAGGTTAGTTTGTATAGAAAAAGGGCCTGCACGATGAGAAAAAAAAGGCTCGCGCTGAGGAGTGACATGTCTGTCCGAATAGCAGATTCGAGACCGAAATCTGGGGGTCGACCCGGGCAGACACAAGGGGGAGCTTCTGGAGCCCCATTTTAGTTTCCCCCATGGGCAGACCACAACTTGTAGGATGAAGACAGTCGTTCACCTCTTCACCCCACACGAGGGTATATACAGATCATGTACATCGAATGTCATTCCAGTACGCCGATCTAAAAGCCGTCCAGATCGTGTACCAGAAACGATATATCATGATATCAGTATGAGGGTCAACGAGAGTATGATGTATGTGACACGATGTATGCAACTTGAAAACCCACACGAACGAAAGCACCATCCAAAAATGCACGACGAGTAGTACAAGATATAGCGATATTATAGCAACAGTTGAATCCGATACGCGATATGAAAACTGGGTCATGCAGGTAGGACGTCCAGGAATGTTGGGGGAAGGAATAGATCTATGGGTGGCTTCCAGCGCAGAGGAGGCAAATGTCTACTTTCCGAATGTCTTGTATAAGATGAGTCCGGCGAGGGCAATAGAGTAACCTGCATCGAATCATTTAGTAGGCGAGCGGGATAGACTGCGAAGAAAACACGTACCGAACACCTGTAGATGTGTGATCGGTGCACCGAACAGAAGCACCGAACCAGCGATGAGTAGGATATCCTACCAACAAACAAGCTAAGACCATTATCCCAGAGAGCGACATCAATGGAACATGCCTTGAACACTCCCGCGAGAGTCAGGATTAAACCGCTCCCTGCGCCGACCAAGAAGACAGCGGCGACGTTGAGCAAAAATGCCACCGCCGCATTCGACAGCAGGACCATCCAACTAATGTTACCTGCAGCGATTGCATAGAACGGCGCGAGGCCCTCGGTGAAAGGGAGTATGAGGAGGTTGATCGCAGCACAGACGGGTGCATAGTAGTGCAGCGATACAAGGGGGTCCATCTTCAGACCATGGAGAAGAATCTCGATCATGACCAACCTTGAGGCTTCGAACTAGATGCGATTGCGCGTGAATCGAAGCGGACGATAAGGCAATAAAGGTAGAAATAGAGACGGAACGGGATGAACGGAGATACGCACAGCAACAGCAGCGGCTTGTGTCAAGAAACCGGTGAGATTAAAGTGAAGTTCTCCATGTGAGGCAAGGGCGACGCCCGAGGAGATCATGCAGACGATCATGACAAGTCTGCGACTGGGGTCCTTTGTCCGGCTCAACCATGATATGAGAAGGATCGCGACGGGCGTGAAAGCCTGTAGTTGATAATTGCAACGTCAGTTCCGGTAATGGAGAGTGGAACACATAAACAGATAGATGGGAAATGCGCTTATCAGCGAGTTCTGTTCGAGAAAAGAAGAGAAGACACAGAACATACCTTGAGCATCTGAATGTATGCAATGCTGAGATAGAGATACGTAGTATTACTGAGAATCAGACTGCCACTGGAAAGCAAGCCGATGGGAAGAATGGAGCGCATAAACATGGCTTTAGACATATTCACGTCTTTAGCGCCATCGAGAAGGCTAGTTGTGCGCTGCAAGACTCTCGTGCCGATAGTCTATCTCCCACATGCATCAGATTGTAAACACAAAGAGAGGGATAGGAGTGGCACTCACGGCGAACGTAAGATGCCAAGTGACGAGGAAAACAGGAAAACGGAATTCGAGGGTATTGTACACGCGATTGTTGTATATGATGACCGATGAACTGAGAACTATCCAGATAGGAATTATGGCGGCTGCGGAGAGTTTAGGCCGTTGTCTCGGCGATGTTGCGGGGGCTGGAAGCGAGGTTTGTGACGTGGCGTCGGTGTCGTCGTGGTCGAGTTCTAGCTGACTGGGATGGGTGTTGAGAGGTATAGACTCGTCGTGCTCTTGAACTTGGAGCTGAGCGTATTGGGGTTTCTCCACCGGAAGTTCATGCGGAAAGTGGGACTTTTCGCTCTGAGCCATGGTACGATGGTGAAAAGCTACAAGCGAAGATATCAGACACGAATTGAAACGGTGACGGGTGAACTCACAGTGGATGGGCCGAGTAAGAGAGAAACACGCCCCATGCAGAGGGGACAATAATAAGAATAATAATAATACCGCTCAATGTCCATTGACACGTGGCTGTACATATACTCGCTTGATCGCCATCAACCATTCAACAAGATCCATCACGCGTGCACACGTACGCTCAGAATGGCCAGCCTACAAGGCTATGTCGACCGTAAGCAACTCTTCCTCGATCTCGCCCACGAACTCTGCGTACTCACCAAACGACCAGGTCGTGTACTCCTCGTCCTCCAAGATGGCAGAGCGATAGTGGTGAGTCTACGGCCGTCTGCTCATCTCCGTACGATACAATCAACTCGTGTGCGTCACAGGGAATCCTTGCAGGTTTCGACCAAAAATCAAACGTCGTTCTCTCCGAGTCCAAAGAACGCGTGTATAGCATGGAAGAAGGCGTCGAGGAGATCCCCCTTGGACTTTACCTCGTCAAGGGAGATATGATGTGAGTTTTGCGTTCCAAGCTCTCTCGCTCCATTTTTCTGGCTCTTGTCTTTCCGTTTGGTTTCCATGCCCACCCATCTTTCCCGTCGACCCAGGAACATATCATTGTACTCCTGGGAAGGCCGCTCCTTTTCATTGGCTCTTCGATGACGTCGTCTAGCTTGCTCCCAACGATCCGAATTGATCCTGACACATTCGCATTCACACAGTGCCCTCATCGGTGAAATAGACGACGCGATCGACCAAGCCGTCGATCTCTCCACCATCCGTGCAGAACCAATCGCTCCGATCCGGTATTGATCCCCTACCCAGGGACGGGACGAGGCCGGGAGATGGGCGCTGGGTCGACAAGACCAATCGCCCTCGACGAGCTGGTCTATCTGCCGTGACCTCTCCCGTCCTGACCACCCTTCCTTTCCTTCTCATCATCGCTCGTCCGTGGGCATACGTACAATAAATGCGGCTCTCTCGCGCCACCATCCAAGCCCGCTGATTGAACCACCTCCGGTGTTCTTGTTGTCACCATCTTGATCATTCGTATTCATCCATAACTTGACCTAATCTGGCATGAAACATACCCCACAAAAGGGAGAGAGATTGTTTGCAAGTACACTGATTGTACATTAGACGTTTGGGCGAACAGTTGCCCTTGCCAAAAATGTATGCATTTGCGAATCAGTTTTCGCTTTACCAATGCAAGAGCAACGTCTGGAACGTGAGGCGACCTGGTCGCGGAGGTATTGGCGAGAGGAACGGATGATGGAGGACAGCCTATATAATCGAAATACCCATATGATGTCATGATGTACACGCTCAGCACAGTCGTCGAGGTCCGTACAAGTCAAAATTAAACCTAAACCGAACAAGGTCCACAAAAATATACACTACATATCTATGGTACAGCACCAGGCGCTGAGTGATCACAAGCTCAAGTTCGAGAGACAGAATCATCCAAATGCGAATCGAAAAGTCGATCACGTCGTCCGGTGCTCAGCGCTCAGCGTCTGACTACGACGCCTTGACACCGTCAACAACTCTCACGAGCATCCTCACCAATCCCCCACGCGGCATCAACCCTTTGGCAATCGTACCACTGACGCTGTGACGGCCCGGAGCGCCAGGCTCGTGTACGACAAGTCGCGCAAATACCTCGCCCTATTGCATAGGAGGGAACGTCGTCAGCTTTCCACGCGCATAGAGGGAGCAAAACGACGAAACGCACCACTTCGACAAAGATGACGAGAATGATGAGCCTGTTGAATGTGAAACAGAACTTCAGCAAACCCCAGTCTGAGACGTGAACGACGTACCAAATCACAATCCACGTTATCCGCTCCATGGCACTATTGTTGAGATGATCGTGTATTGCATCGAGCTACACGTGCACATCCGTCAGACCTCACAAACGGAAATAAGTAGAGGGGAGAAGCGACATACGAAATCACTCGCGACGACCAACTTTTCGTCCAGCGCTCTTACACGTGCCTCGACCTCCATGTATTCTCGAACGCTCTCATACAACCCACCGAGACTTGCCTCGGTCCAGAATAGCTCGGGTACGTCGAGCACGTTCGACACTAAGTTGACGTCGCGCCGAAGTTTGAAGAGACGGCCGGTCAATCGCAGGGCATCCTTGCGCTTCAAGGAGAGTGCACCTGACTGGGCGAGCTGGCGCGGAATAGAAAGAGCCAGCGGGTCTGAGAGGACGCGGGAGGCTGTTGTCTCATACGTCGCGAGAAGCGTCGATTGAGCGAGTGCATGCGCGACCGAAAGCTTGAGAAGATGAGAGGGGGACTTGAATGCTGCAAAACTGTGAATATGCGTTGAATGGGTAAGTATATAGTCCAACTTACTGAAGAAATCATTGTATATCCTCGGGTGAGCAATATACGGATCGATCTGGAGTGACGTCATTATCACGGTGTACACACGGTTTGGTTGAGTACAGTGACCTGCGAACGTACGGCAAAATGACACTCTTCGATCTCCCAATCCTCTTCCTTGATCGTGCGCCGGAATATACCAGCTTTTGCAAGGTCGTCGATAATACTCCGTTCTTGAGCTTCATTGAAGCCATAAAATACTGCGACACCATATGCGAAAAAGACGACCTCTGCAACGGGTTCCTCGGGTTCTGGGTCGAAATGTTGCGGTGTCATCATCTGCGATTTTTGCTGAAGAGTTGGCGTTCGAAATTCTCGACGATCTTCCCTCCGCTCCGTGCGGTCGTGTTCGACCTCTGTCTCTCCCGCTGTGTCAGTGACAAGCCCTGCATCGACCTCAGTCTCCCCGCCCAATTCTCCTTCAGATTCTGGAGTGAACATGAGCGGAGCATCTCTGCCTCTCCTGGTGTCTATGGGACTGCCATCGGTGACGTAACCACCCTCTCTACCTTCGGTGACATATCCATCGTCTTCACGGCGCGGTACTTCCTCATGCGAGCGCTGTCGGGGAGTAGCAAAGTACGATCCTTGGTATCCGTTCTCCTCTGCTTCAGAGAGACGGCTGAGATGGGCTTTCGTGAACGCTGCCGATGAGCGTACGGTCGTAGACGGAGAGTAGCCCGGTAATAGCGGGAGATGGTACATCTAGTCTCCAGTCAGACGGTTCGAACGGGACGAGGAACGAAAGACAGATATAACACTCACCACATACATCGCCTCGTCAAACACCCTCGGCTGGACATTATGCTCCCTCTTCAAGAACCCCGCCAACAACTTCATCTTCATCCCCTCGGCGAGACAATACGCCGTGATACGCTTATACCCCGCTTTCTCCCGCTGTTCCTTGCTCATCCTTTCCGCTGCACTTTTATACTCTCTCACCGGTCCCGCATCGGTTTCGTATCCCAACACGTCCTCTTCTTCCTCGCGGGCGCCAGGGTAAGGAGGATGGAGAGGTTTAGTTTGCGGAGCAGAAGGGAGGAGGACAAGTTTTTCTGTCGTTTTGGACGTTCGAAGGGGCTTACCGGTCACGACGGCAGCGGCAGCGGGATTGGGCTTGGGAGTGCCCGGTGTACGGGTGGCATGTGAGGCGATGCGGGGTTGGGCGGGGCGTCGGTATGTAGGACGGGCGGAGGGTAGCGTCGGGTGGGTCGGCGTGCGGAGCGACTGGGATTGCGGCGGACGGGACATCTCCTCTTGCAAGTAGCACTGTAAAGAGGTGGGATGCGGCTTACATCAGCGACGCGTTTTCGGAGGTAGCCGAATTCCGATTGTTGAACGCGACCACGATGGATGTCGTACGTTGCTCGCTGTTCTTCTCGTTCCCAACGCTGACAACTCTAACGACACACAGGACAACGACCAGCTCGTCGCCGCGTCAAACGTCGACCAATGGCTCGCGCTCTTCTCACCCGCCACCTCCAAGTCCAGCACCTTCCCGTTCACCCCCCATAAAATACAGTCCATAGAGTCTCGGCGTGCACGCATGTCTGACTTGCTCATATTCGACGTTCTTCTCATTCGAGGTGGGATACGCATCCCCGACATGTACTTCCCACCCGCCGACTCCTCGGCGCTCAGGAAACTTCTCGACGCTATCGATAGCAGTGTCTACGACGCTCTCAAGAAAGATTGCTTGGTTTATATTATATTCAAGTGGGCTTGGGACTTTGATACGAAGGATACAAACGCAGGCTGGAAAACCCGGTTTATACAAGATCGGTGCATACCTCCCCAGTTTGCACAATTAGCGGATGCATATTGGTTACTGGACACTGGAACTCATCTAGCTGTGAGTATCACTGTCAAAATACCTGATTTGACTTGGGGCGTTGAAACGCTTTTCCACTTTTTAGAAAGCGGTCTCCATGCTTTCCGATGCCCGCCTGAATCGAGACTATGTCTCCAAAATCCTGCAAGCACTCGCCCTGTCGTCCTCTCCCGCTTCGTTTGCTGACGGCACCGCCCCTGCTACTGCGGCTCTCGTTGTCAAGTATGTTCGTACGGCCAAACCCCTCCTCACTGAACCCGATGACATCGACCTGTACGCGCTCTCGCTCGCTCAGTTGTTCTTCGCGGACGCATGGGCATACCAAAAATCTTTTCCCGAAGAAAGTGAAACGAGAGAAAGACTACTCAGAAAAATTGTAGGGTGGTGTTTGATGCGTGCGTGTTTCGTTCATATTCTCCATGGCAGAGTTAACCTTCTGCCAGCGAAACCGAAGCAAACACCCCTTGCACAACTTCTCGCCTTCCCCCTCTCACCTTACGAGGAATCATTCCTGCACAAGTTGGCTCTTCCCTCTTCACCCTCATTACCCAGTACCGCTACTCAAGCTGTCTCTAACTCTTTGTGTCCTGTGCTCTCCCCTCAAGCTATCTCTATTCTGCAAGATCTGCTCTGCGTGCGCGCAACCCAGTCTGGAGATTACATTCGTGCCATCAAACTCGACCGCCAATTCTCATCTTCTTCACCGCCCGGCTTCGGCAATGGGCCCTCTTCCTCCAATGTTGCCTCCAATGCCGGTCGAGAAACCATCAACCGGAAAGCCATTATTCAGGACCTCTTTGCATCGCTCCCACCCGCAGAACGAGCACTGCTGGAAGACGAGATTGGCAAGGTTGCCACTGGAGTACGTGCCAGCCTATCGCACGTGTTGACACCAAAGAAGGGACCGCCTGCCCCTCCACTTGCGAGGAGACCCGCACTAGGCGACTTGAGCATGAGCACGAGTTGGGACGACCTCGGTGCGAGTACAAGATCTTCCGCCCCAGCTTCGGTCATGTCTTCCATCGCCATGTCCAAGGGAGCCCCGATGGCAAAGGTTGGCCAGCCCTCCTCTGTATCGCCTTTTACGGCACGTGCGCCTCGACCGTCTTTTCCACCTGCTCAACAGGCCCCCACACCGAAGTTCACGGCGTTCGGCACACCTATACCACCTATAGGAGCGGGTGTAATCTCGGAGAAGAGCAAGACGCTCTTTTCGTCGACTGGTGGTCCGTCAGGAAGTGTGGGTCCGAAGCCCGTAGCGCATACCTCGCTGTTTGAAACAGCGGGCAGCGCCAAGAATGCACCAAATGCGTTCTACAAGCCTCCCCCAGTTCCGGCGACGCGACTCCCTCTCGAAATTGGAAGTTCATTGGTCAACTCCGGTACTCCAGCTGGGCCAGCCATCGGAGCGAGCGCGGGACCACAGAACGGAAAGGCACAAGGAGAGAAGGAAACAGGTGATGACGTCAGTATGCGCTCTGAGTCCGACATCGAGATCGTCGAAGCGGGCAGTCAGGAGAGATCAGATGTGGAGGAACGCGACGAAGATGGTGCCACTGCGGAGGAGGACGACGACGACGACGACGCTGGGAACTTCATCACTTCTGACATGAGCGGGGCTGCCGATCTCACTCTTCATCCGCGTCATGATGACGACATCATGGGAGACGATCACGGAGCTGGGCCGGAGCTTGGGTTTAGCGTGTTCAGCGGCAGAGGGAGTGTGGTGCAAAATGGGAGCGCACGGACGAGTGCACGTCAGGTTGGAAGTGGACATGGGGGTCCTTCGTATATTTCGACGGCGTCTGGGGGTCATGTATCTCCTCCTCGCAAGGCAGACAAGAGTCTGAACGTGAGTGCCAGTTCGAGCACGACAGGCAGACGACGTGCACCTCCTGGTGCGTTCCACGCTGAAGGTGACGATCAAGATGAAAGCGAGGAGGAAAGCGCCAGGGACGATGAAGAGAAGGTTCACGCACCACAGAAACCGCCTGTTACCTCTCCTCGTCGTACTACACGCACGAGGACGCAGACTCAGACGCCTTCGCGTCCTCCTGCTCGCTCTCAGCCTCGTCGCGAGTCCAAGAGCACGATTATTGCTCCTGCTGTTAGTCGACCGTTGACCCGTACGAAGAGGATGTCCGGTAAGCTTAGTGCCCCGAACATGAATCGGAGCATACCAGGTTCATTGGTAGCCGAGGAGGAGGAGGAAAGCGATCGCACGGACGCGCATGGCGAACAAGATTCAGAGGACGATGAGGACGAAGAAGAGGACG
>JBBPLD010000171.1:0-35797 GCA_038089555.1 Chalciporus chontae | reverse complement strand
GACTGCTCGATACAGCGATAAAAAGGATGGTATAGCTCCGAGATGAATATATGCGCACCAGTGCCTTCAAGACCTCTTGTTTTCGTGTTCCAAAATCCTTTTCTTCCTCGACTCGCTGAAGGAGCTTTTCCGTCTCTTCATTGATCACATCACTGACGGAGAATGCAGTATCTGTCCCAGATTCTCGACCTGGATTCATGACTGCCGCATTGATGATCATCAAGCGTATAGAAGTGATTGGGCAGTTTCACTCACAAAGGACCCCAAGACGAGTGAAGAACTCCGCTGCCATGTAAAACACAGGCTTGAAGTCGACGTTTTTGGGATCTAGTAATCCCCGAAACAACACCTCGAAAGACTTGTGCGCCGACACAAAATCCACCTCCATGAGACTTTCGACTGGGAGAAACGAAGGTGAGCCTGTACGATCGAGTGATCAAAGTGTTGACTGACTATTTTCCTTCAGTTTTTGATCACAGGTCCCGAGTTGTTTCCAGAAATGCTCCAGTACCTCACCGCCGAATTTTTGGGATTCCACAATTAAAAAGTACAAAAGTTTAGGAGTGGCGGTCACAAGTTTGCTACCTTGTCGTCCTGGTTGTTGGATCTGTTTCATATCAAGCCAGTTCCATTCATCATTCCGTTCGAGTATTGCCAGAGCGTGCTGTTCCATTGTTACTGTAGCCTGGTTTATGTAAGGGGCCGGTCGTCAGGGGCTATGTTCGCGGAGATCAATAACCGGAGCTGGTTGGGGGTCATTCACCTTCTTCTGTAGTTCCGCTGTACTTGTATGCACCTCTGTTCGTGGAGGCTCCATAGCCGATGTTGACGTGGCGAGAGTTGCAGATTGATGTGGTCGAAATTGTAGAATACCAGACGTCGTCACAGAGATGGTGTGATTCAACTCACAGTACTCTGAGATTCTCCCACCGTAACTTCGATTTTGATGTCCGTAGATGGTGAGCTCGACGCAAGGGCCTCGAATGCCTTGAAATCGTCATCTGTCTGCACTCGTGGCCTTGGGTGTGCCAACTTTGCCACCCGTCATTGTGTAAACGTTTATAAACACTCAGTTTCCGACAAGGTATACACACACTATTCGATCACAAGCCAAAATGAACTGACGTACAGTTCGTTCGAAAGTATAGTAAAGAGGGCAGCCCATGCTAGTGCAGCAGGTGATGACGTAGTTGGAAACGATGGTGTTCGTAGTGCAGGCAGTGAAGCAGATAGTGTGCGACGGTTTTTCAACCGGATGTTCTCGGAGCCTGACCAGGTTTTGATGGGCGAATAAATATCGAAGAAAAATGACTATCATCCTCACTGCATCGTTCCATGTCGACGTCAGTTCCAGGCGAAACAGTCTGTGGGAACTGACGATCACTCACAGTTGAGTCCGAGTCACCGGCTTGAAATATTGGGCTCTGGAAGTCCTGTTCGGATAACAGTCGCCCTTGAAGAATTCTGCCCATGTGTGTTTCCTCGAAACCCACGCCTCTTCTCCTAATGGCAAGTAGCATTGTCACGAATTGCAATAGCGTGTAATCGAACGTATCTTCAAGTTCGATCTCTGGATCAAATGAACCAGGGACACGGAACCGGTTGTGCCGGACAGTTTCACCTACGTTCTTGGGCAGCCCATTAGGTTGCAAGGCAAGGAAACGACACATCTGGACGTAGGATGTATAGTCGCTGAGATACAGCTGTCCAGCGAACACGTTCAGCTGCTCGATCAACGCCCAGGGAGGAGTCCAGTTGGAGGGAACAGCGGGAACGGAATATAGTCTGAGGTCATCACATGCCCTCATGTGCTTGGTCGTGCGGGGTGTGTACAGATGGAGTTGGACGTGTTCGCTGCGCCGAATATCGGGCATCAAGAGATCAGCTTCGAATGGGCTTAGAAGAACGAGGATGTCATTTCCATTCGTTCTGCCAGAAATCACCCATTGCACAGGACGCAGATATTCATCGACTCTCCCTTGGAACGAGCTGCCTTCAATGATCGTTTCGCAGAAATCCGCCGTTGCCAGTACGTGTGGGCTCCAGACGTGCGCTTTGCTGGTGACTGCGGAACTGTTGCTGAGAGATGTGAAAACGTGACGAAAGACCGTGCTGGTGAACAGTGAGGGAATGATGCCAGTCCTGACGAAGTTCATGACGTCGGGATGAAGGGAATGCATCGCCGGTGAAACTTTGAGGGGCCGCTCCACCTCGCGCTCGCGCTCGATCTCGCGAGATACCTCCCTTTCTCGTGTTTCATCCATTGCGCTTGCATCGGGGAGGGTGAGGGTCCCGAGGTGTTCACACCGCTGACGAATCGCTCGATCCACTACCTTCGAGGTCGGGATGTGGGTGAATTGCGTGGTGCATAGAGGTCGGCAAGTGACTTGACTTCAGGTCGAAGCCACGAATCTGCTAATTGCTCTGTTGTGAGCTCATTCCGACCAAAACGTAACCAGGCTTCGTGTTGAGATTTGTGGCTCATCCCTTGCTGTGCCCAGTAAGGGGCCCGTCGCTGAATGTCTGTCCAGGTCTCGTGAATAGCCCAGTTCAGGATGTCGCCCGAAGTGATCTTGGTTTCTCGCTCGTCTTCTTTGGCAGCCACGGAGCGGATTTGCCGGTCAACTTCAAGAGGTGCGAAAAACATGATGCTGTGTCCGTGGCCCACTTTTCGCATCCTCATGCAACCTAACAACCTCGAATGTTGACGTTCGAAGATCAAACAACGAGACTGTGGACGTACCCTGAACCAAACGATCCTTTGTAACCTTGGGCCCCAGCGTGACGGCAGCTCGGAAGCCTTGAGGGAACTTGATATCAGTGCCCCTAGTATGAGCATCGTCCAAGTAAGCGATGCATTGGTCCAGCCGCTGGATGAGGGGTGAGGATAACAGAGGCTGCATGGTTCCGTTTCTCGCGAGCACCATCGATTCATCGTCTTCGTTAAAATAAATGGCTCCGGGAGCGTCGGGGCACAAGTTTAGCCATGCCTCGGCAAGCTGGCGGTTGGAAAGGTCGAGTATCTGAGCACCAACGTCCAGCAGGACGTGAATTTCGGGCTTCTGGGAAACGACGTTTCTGAGGAATTCGAGCGTAGTCCATCGCCCTCCATTCTCGTTGGCCATGAGCATATATGAACTGTTTTCTTCCTGGAGGAGATAAGAGAGAACCATCGCGCTAGCTCCCGTCTGCTGGAGATGATCGGGGTCGTGCTGATCTATGGAAGTGGGCAACAGATACTGGCAGTCGTTGGTTCCAGAAAAACCTGTCATTCAGTCAATCGATTAAATCCGGCGTCGCTCACGGCAGGAAGCTGACTGACCGGTAACTAGATGGTTCTTTCTTTCTGCTAAATCCCAACTCGAGCCGGATATCTTCCAAGGAAACTCCTTCGCATGCTTCGGGAACACGACTCTCGAAAGATAGTGATCGATCGCTCCTTGATTCCGAACGAAGAGTGGGACGATCTGATTGTCCCATTGCTCCGACGATCTGATGTTGACACCACGCAGAATTCGAAGAGATGATGGCACCGACTCTGGAGCACAAAGATCCAGCCATTCTGCATAATGGGAGGAGGGATTATCCTGGTCCAGAAGAATTTCGAACGACAGCCTGAGCTGCTCCTCAGTGAGGCCGCGGTAGTAGTACGAGAGACAGGTGAGGACGACGGTGATGTCTGGATGCCCGAACTCCGCCGTTTCTGCTGGTGCGTCTTTGGCTCGGTATGGGACGGCAAGCAAAGTGCGCTTTGGGTGAAGCCCATAATCGACGCGCCACCTGCGTTCCGCGAGTGCGAACAAGATGATGTCATTGGCCAAGAGACCGCGAAGGAGGAGCAGTACGCCCCACGCCGTGCTCTGCTTAAAATATTCTTCCACCGTCTTGATGGTCTCTTGCGAGATATTCTTGCGAGATACGAAATCGTAAATCGCGTTTCTTAGCTCTGCCGGGAGATACTGAAAACTGAAATAGGAAAGACGTCCATGCACCACATCCTCGGTTATTAATCGCACCAATCGTTCACCACCATCGGCATGAAGGATGTGAATGTGAGGGAACGATCCGGAGGGACCGTTCTCGGCCTTCATTGAATGGGGAATGAGAGTCGAAAGCGACGATGCGTGCAGCTTCGTGAGCTTGAGTACCTGCTGAGTGACGGTCCATCGATCGGGGAAACCTTCCATGTGTTGTTGGAGGCCCATGGCGTAAATCAGTTGGAATCGGGGGTGGAGGATGTCGTCGCTCTCGTCAAGAAGATCTCGAGCACGGGAATCAATGATCGTGTGCAGTTTCATGGTGGCTCTGGTCACCTTCCGTATGATGTCTTCTTCGTCCATTTCGTTTTTAGCCATTTCACTCGATTTCTCGGGTGACCCTCGCAGATATCTCGTCATCCCATGGAACACGGCCGCTACGTAGGTGTTTTTAGTCACCTGTCTCCCATGACCAGTCAGTTCAAGAATGTTAGCATGACGAAGCGATGCTCACCGAGTTCAGCGACCAGCGTTTTAGCACATGTTCATCGACCCATCTCCGAGTCTGAACTGTCTGTGGCGGTTTTGCCCAGATGTCATTTTTCAATAATTGCATCTCTACGCTTGCCAGCTTAAGCGACAGGACATGCTCGGGCTGCATGACGATGACACCGCGCTCTTCAATGCATTCAGACACCATCCTATGTAGGCGATCAATCTGCCAATGGTCATCGTCACGGGAGAAGGTAAAGTGGTATATCGGCCGATTGACCAGTCCACCGAGGCGATCGGTCAAGACCTGAAGCACCTGGGCCTTTAACGCTTTAGGCACGATGACACGGACAAGTCTGCGGCCATCAGCAAGAGCTGCTGCGCAGATAGGGATGATCACGGATGATTTTCCTTCGCCCATGTTGACTTGCATGACGGTATTGTCCTTGGAGCCAGGCGAGATCATCTCTTTCGCCACATCTGCTTGCACACGACGGATAAGGAAGTTCCCCTGTAGCTGAGGTCGACCAGGAACAACGAAGTTCATTAGGAAAACAAGAATTTCCACGGTGAAATACAATACATACCTGGATTAACAGCCAATCAGGATACTCAGCAAAAGTTTCGTCGACCCCGTTCTCCAGTTCCTTGAAGAACTCTTCGTCGAGATCGTCCAAAGCAAACAGGAGCAATCTTCGAGCACGCTGGAGTTCCAGTGCGAGTAGGCATAGGGAAACCAGGCATTTCTTCCAGTCCTCTGGAAGCTCGATTGGTGAAGTGGTTGCGAGGCATCGGAGCAGGGTGTATGGCGTAACCCGTGGCCATTGACCAGATCGACCGAGAGCTTCTTCGGTTCTGGTTCTTGGACGGAGCGTCTCTTTGATGATCTCCACGCTCCTCGTGTAATTTAACCTGCACACGGCAAAGTGCTCCTGGAGGCTCTCGAAGACATATTTCCCTGCACTTCCGCGAGCCAGGCTAGGTCGTTCTACGGTACGAAAATGACGTGCACTGGCGAGAAGGCGAGCGACATATTGGTGTTGAAATGGTGGAGCTGTGTCATTCATCTGCAACGAGGAGAACAGCTGACTCAAGCCCGAGGGAACAGCAAGGGAAGGTACACCACGATTCTCGTGAATGTAGCGAGGTAGCATATGGCGAGTCGGTAGCTGTGGTGGGCGTTGTTCGCTCAGCAATCTGTCTAGTGTGATCTTCCGATAAGCGGGTGGCTCGGGGTTGTAATTCAGCGACTGGGACGTCGAGGGATTCGAAGTCGGAGAAGTGTGAGGTCTGCGAGAACTCCAGGCACCGGTAGTGAAGTACTCCTTGAGCTTGAGATTGCGGTAACAACTAGAAAATAGTGCTTGGAGGCTGGCTATCAGACTTGCCATGTCATAGAGATCGGGATCCAAAGGAAGCGTTGGAACAGTGTCCGATGGCCAAGACTTCAGAAGTTGATGCACTGCGTCCTCCTCCTGCGGCATCCATTCCGTGCGGAGGGAAGAAAGGCGCGCGTGTCTGATAAGACGGTACAAGACCTGCTCATCAGGAGAATATCCGGCTGAGAGCATGTCTTCAGCCAGGCTCAATTCGTACTCGAGATCGATGTGAGGCTGCCTTGCAAATGCAACAAGCGTTGAGAGAAGAGTGGTTGGATAGTTGGAGGAGGAGCACACCATGATGGGGAGATGGAATAGAAGACGAAATCGCCGAGATAGTCTCTCGCCTATCCCAAGAAGACTGTATATCTCAAGTCGCAGCTGCGGAACATCGGGTGTCGATCGTAAATTTTCAAGCTGTGATATTGGAGTATCCGTTCCGGTGACGAAGGCGGAGTCACCCCATGCTTCGGCCCAACTTGATAGATCATTGGCACTCGGGGCATTGAAGGACCAGCGGTCGACGGCGGATGCTGCCGTGTATGCCACATCTTCCAACACCGTGAGCGTGTAACCGTGACGAGTTGCCATAACCGTGTAGTCTTTCCTCGGCAGCCGTGCAGCCACCTCGGACGGGAACAGATGGGCTTCTTGGAGCATGGCATAAGCAAGTCGTTTCGATTCATATGCATCACCGCCGTTACCCCGAATCTTTGCGATGGCAGTGCGCATTTGAGGGCTCTGCCAAGACCATTCTTCATTGCACTGTCGCGTCCCAGCGGTCCAAATGAGCGAGATTGACTCTTCGACGCCTGTCCTGCCTGTCAGCGGATCAGCTCTACATCCACTGCCAGTTAAGGCATGCAGACGCGCGAGATACAGTCTACCCGTCAAGCTCATCCCTGTCAAGCAGCCCAGCACATCGTCCACTTTGTAGGAATGGTATTTGATTGGGCGCCGGGGGCAGGGATAGAAATGTTCGATTGCTATGTCGGACGAATAATCTTCCAGCTTCCTTTCCTTGAGTGTATCGATTACGACGTGGACTTCATGGCCATGCTTTTCTAGGTGATGATCACCTTCCGGTATAATGACACACCTGGGGACAACTTGAAGGTCCTGCGAAATCCGATCTTTGGGGCACAGGACAAGCATGTTGACGAGGCCAAACAGTGTCCCAATACCCGGGTTCTCGTCGTAGACCATACCCTTGAAGTCTCGAGACTCAAGGTCACCGCGCTCGTTGACGAAAAACGACAAGCCATAGCGAGGCAAAGCGACGGATACTTGTAGCTGTTCCAAGGGCGAGGGTTGGGCTCGATGAACTGGGGATGCAGTGATGATCAGATTTTCAGGAATGTCGAGGCGTTCCAGACGCCCTGAGATCATCTCCCAAGTAAGGCTCCTCATACTCAAAAGAAACTCGTGCCCATTCGTTATATGAAATTTCCCGGTGGCAGGTGCACGATGAACCCTCCAGTTGTCCGAAGACTCCTCCCACATTGTTGCGAGAGGGCGTATCTCGATGGTGGATGTAGACAGGTTCGACCAATGAGTATAGCCTTCGACCAGTATCGCCGGAAGAACCCCCTCCAGCTCGTTATGGGAAACCAGCTCAAAGATCGCGGCGGTATCTTTGCGTTGGACTAGAATGACTAGATTGTCACCTCGGAGCGAAAAGTGTACCTGTACGCGGTTTCAATCGTTGTTTAGCCTTCTGCAAGGCTAGTTGACTTACGTGGTGACCGGAAATCATAAACTGCGTGACAAAATCCATTCCCAAAAGGTCAGACGGAGTGACAAAAAAGTTGTGCTGCGAAGAATGGTTAGTGCTTGTGTTGAGTGAAGAGTACAGCATACACATACGTCACCGAAAATGAGACTGTATGCCGGGTGCTCGACGATGGTGTGTGGCAATCTGTCCCCCACCGGCTTACAATCTACCAACAGCGACCCGTTGAGCAAGTTAACGTGCACCATTTGCGAGTGTCGACCCTCGGTCGCCGCGGTTGTGCATGCGAGCCAATGGGAATTTGGATACTCCAATGGTTCCCATCCATGCGGACCAGGTCGATATCCAATCCAAACCCTCTGGACCGCACGGTCAATGCCAAGATTCGAGACATCAGCTTGAATGGCATCCTTCAAGGGGCCTTCGAGAGCAAACGAGAGACGAAGATCTCGTCGGAGAAGCGCTCGCGAGTGAGTAGGAATCTCTAACGATTCAGGGTGAGCGATGGTACAACGTGCCTCAGAGATTAGCCATACTCGAGAAATCGGTCGGAGCGGTTAGCCATATGAGAATGGCGCAGGAAAGAGCAACTTCGATTTCCCGTGCTGAATGGAGGACCTTATGGATCGTAGCAACGCCGACATCGAACGTGCTTCGACAAATCGCGGCCATATCCCGTAAAAGGTCGCGACGTTCTTCCTTCGTAGGCGACTTGATCACGTTGTATAACAGCTCATGCACCCAGTTGAACGTCTTCCTGCGGACGTTCTGAAGAAGTTCAATAGCACGGCTTGAGACGTCTCCATCGAGGCTCGAGGTAAGCAAGCAAGAAAGCAACGAAATAGTGGCCATCGCAGACCCGTCCAAAGAACCAGCTCCAACGTCAACAAACAAACGTTCAAGCTCTTCTAAAAGCGCATGGCAAAATGACACGTCCTCGAGTTCCTGGTGCCACAACAACTCCCCAGTGTCAGAAAGCGGACCGACTTGACCGGACGCTTGAGCAACCAGCAAGTAGACTTCATGACGTCGAAAGTTGAGAGTCTTGGTGCGCATCACCCGTAGTATATTGATCCACTGGAGTGAGCCGCCGCTTCGTAGGTGCCCGAACGCGATGAATTCTTCGAAGGGAATATCTCCATGGCAATCTGCTTGATTGGACAAAACTTCATTGGACGTGTGAGTAGTCCCATCGAGATACTGCTGCAGCATGGAACTTGCGTATGGTCCTTCTGGAAGCGGGTAGGACAAATCCTTGTGGAAAAACTCTGGTATTTGAGCTGAAGGGACATCGTAATGCAACCCCTCCCAGCGCTGTGGACCATATCGCAGGCGGATGCGGGATGTCTTGTGTGCGGCAAGGCAAGGGAGCGAGTCGGGAATCTCAGCAAGAGCGGTGCTGCCCGGGTGGGATTCAGGGCGGTCTGGGAAGAGACGAGTCGTGACAGAACGCCACATGTCAAATGACACTGGACAGCGTAGCTCGAAGGTGACAACTTTTGCATGTAACGAATTGACGGGCAATGCATCTTCTTCGATACGAGCTTTGAGATCCTGAAGATGTGAAGAACTGTCGAAATAACGGACGGGAAGACTCTGCTCGGCGAATTCGCCCCAAAACACCGACCATCCTGGGTAAGCCCGAGTATGCCGGGCGGAGAGATACTGTGACGCGCGGAGAATCCGGTCGCGGCTCCCAGTATCGTGAAGGAGCATCACGTGGAGCAGAGCCATTGGAATTTCAGGTGAGTAGTCGGCGAGAATGGGAATCTCCCTCACAACAAGTTTGTCGATGGCTACCCAGAGTTCAATGATCGTCAAGAGCATAATAGAGAGATGCTCGGGGCTATACTTGGGTTTATGGGACAGGTCGGTGTCCAGAGAGGTATAGTATGTGTCTTGTGCACCTGACAAATATTTATCTGCCAAGATCTCCAGGTGCACACACGCGTCGTCCACATTCGCGACACAAGCAATCCAGTCGTCGATTCCCAGCTCGACTGCTCGCTCAACATCATAGAGCACAATGTGAGGACTGTCACGATACGCCTCCTGGAAAAAAAATCCTTCCGAAGAAAGAAATTCGTGGAGAGTACATCGGAAATGATCGGGGACGAGCGGAATGGGGAAGGAACTACCGCCGCGAACGGGAGAACTGGAGAGGTGTTCGTCACTGCGACGGAGTGAAACATGAATGTCTCCAGGAATATTGAGCTGAGAGGGATTCCAAGGCGTGGATGTGGACATGGTTGCCTGAACCTGCATCAACCTATCCTCGAGAGCATCTGAAAGACGGGTGCAAGTTTGCAAGACCGCATCGGATATCCACTTAGGGACAGTGAAATCAAGCTTCTGGAGGCGTCGAAGGATCTTGGACGACATCAAATGAAGGAGATCGCCAGAAAGGCTGGTATTGACTGCATGGTCTGCGAGGTTGTGCAAGAAGAATAATATGAAGGCTTTATAGGCGGCGTGTCCGGCAGGTGAACGATCAAAGGAAGACTGGATAGCAACCCTGGTAAGAGACCATAGAGCGGAGCGCGACCAGGTCGAACGCGTGCCAGACTTCCCCAGGATAGGTAGCTGGCCAATTTGATGAACAAGGTGTTTGGTAATGCGGTTTGCTTCAGTAGGACCACCAACACCGTGTAAGATGCCTGCAAGTAGTTCCGTGGAATACAGATGAGTCGGTTCACGACGGCCACTACGATCAAAATAGCGCCACTGGTCCCCCGAATCATACCATTGGCCACAGAAGGAGTCCGAGCGCCACCTACCCAACTCGGACCATCTTCCGGAGGCGTTGGCCTCACTCATTCGAACGAGAAAACTTGCAAGTTCAGATTGGAAGTGTTTGTCATCAAAGGTTTCGTTTGGGATCTGAATGGTGAGCTCAGGATACGAGTATACCACCTTCTCCCGTACATCTCTTTCAAGGTGTTGGAGAACGTCGAATGACTCGTATAGAGTGCGATGGTCCTCCTTTCTGAAGACGACCCCAGTATTTTGAGATTGAATGGGGAATGTGAGGACGTCTATGGATTTGGTCAGAGCTTTTACTAGTATCGGACCTGAGCACGTACCTCCCGTTTCCATTCCGCCGAGCTGAGAGATGACCATGTCTCTTTCCAGGCACCACGACTGGGATACAGCTTGCAAGTTCTCTAGCATCTTTGCGATGTGGTCCCACTGAGATTTGTAGGGGTGATCGATATACTCGCGATAGGCATGAGCAGCAACAGAGACAACGCGAGCTAACAAATGGTCGTGTGGTTTGTGATCTTCAGGGAATCTGGGGTGGTTTGTGTGGAAGAATACATGGGTGACAACGTATTCCAATGAGGAACGATCTGAAGGCTTGGAGTAGTCGTTGCGGCGGTTATCGTAGTCTGTAAGCCACGAGACAGAGGACTCGCGCACTGAAGCGTCGTCGAAGAGAGAAGAAAACATCTGTCGGTTTAGAAGCTGCCACTGCCTTCAACTTTTCGGAGTTGGGCAACGGAATCGGCCAAGATGGGCAACAGCCTCCTCCATCTACTATACTTACCTCCGTCACTAGTACCATATAGTACCTGATCTCGTACTATCTACTTTCGCGCCATCCCGGGCCCAACCACGATGAACGTACCTACACTGTTTTGCATCTTTAGGCTACAGCCCGAGACTCTCGAAGGCTCTCGAAGGGTTGGTCTCCAGCTTACATAAGCGTGCGACGCGCACCAGTGTTGCTCAGTTCCCACGGTAAGTTTCACACACATTAATGACCTGGAACTTACCTGGATCCCTTCAGGACCTAAGTAAGTAGTCTCCCGTAGGCAGCCCCTTAGGTAGGAAGACAGTCGTTCCTACTCTTCTAAGGTTCGGGACCAAGGATACAGAACTCCGCGGATAGAAGAATTTCGAATGCATGAGACTCAGAGTCCCGAAAGCCATACAAAGTCGAACCTGGCCGATACAGTCTCGATATGAGCTCACCTGATCCATGAAGAACGGCCGAGAAGGCGAAGAGGTCGACGTACCGAACGCGTCGAAGAAGTTTGTTTGACTGCCGGAATGAAGTACTTCATGCTACCTGAAGTAAAGTACATACCCTTCAAGTTGCAAGTTGCTTGCAAGCAGAGGATGTGATTGCTGTGACTTGCTCGAATCCCTGTCGCTCACTTTCTCAATTACCGCCACGCAGTCACCGTTGAGGTTTCCTACAAAACCTGCTTGTCCATTCGGCTGATAAGTGAGGGCCGGCGGCGCGAGGTTATCGCTTTCAAGTTGATACCAGGTTCAAGTTGAAGGATCTTCCCGGGGATCAGCGATCGACACTGGCAGGATCAAATAACAAGAGCTTTAGGCCCGAATGTGACATCTTATTGATTGGTAGACACTGCTATGTCTTGACATCATGCTATTCAATGCAAAGGGTTACAGAAAAAAATATACTAGCCGTTTGATGAAGTATTACACTGATTCACAAGTGTCATCACTTCATTTTATATCCCTACTTATGTGTGATCCTACAACCACATTGAGCCAACGAGAGAGCTGACGACAGCAACTAACATGGTTCCCATCGTGGTAATGGAAAATTTCAGGCCTGCCGCACCGCTGCTAGCAGATACCGTAGCAACGACTGGACATTGCGGAGCCACCAGTTGCGGACCGTAGTTTGCCGCAACCCACAAAAGGACCCCGTTCGTCCAGCCGAAACCGGCTTGCACAGTGTATTCTCCACCGTAACCCGACGAGTCGACGTTGAGGTTAGAGAATTTCTCGTACATCTTGATTCAGGAGTTAAGAAAAAAAGGGCATGAAAAGACAAGCAGAGGTGACATACGTTCCCGGTATTTCCGACACTGCCAGTGAGGTTAAGTTGCGCAGCGGGCAGTTGAGGCAGCATGTTTGGAATAGAACCACCGGTAGCATGCCTAAAGACGTGCATGATAAACATGCAGAACGAGTGGACACAGAGCGGACTTACCAACTGCAGAGAACGCTCGTGAAGTATCGGTTCGCCATCTCACGGCCGAGTGTAGTAGCCCAGCCTTCACCCGCAGTCGCATTTCCACCGTTAAAGACGGTACCATTCATCCGGTTGATGTCGGATCCCGTCCCTGTTGCAGTGGCGTTTTGGTTCGCCTGAGCACCTCGGAACGGTTGGCCAGGGAGCTGCCCCTCCGTGAAGTTCAGCTGACCGGCAGGAATGAGGCCGAATGTTGACTGTCCAGATCCAGGTGTGGGGAGAGCATTTGTTGTGAGGTTAGAAGGTAATGCCTCAAGGGCCGACATGACGATGTACTGATGCGGAGGCCAGGAGTTGGGAGCATCCCTAAAGGGATATCAGCGACACATTCAAGAGTATCGGGATGATTACATGCCAGTTTAGACCCGTCCAGTCCACGAAAGTGACAGGAACTGTACCGTTGTACTTGTTCATCACCATGTTCACAGCTGAGAAGTAACCGAACGCATTTGCCTGAGAAGCGAGGACTTCGTTAGGGATGATACCGCTCCATACAGGGTAGTATGTGGCAACAGTGAATATCGAGTTGCGCGAGTTGGACGTGAGGTTGAAGTCATAAAACGCGAGCTTCGTTGGGTCCCACATGAGATCCAAGATTCCGGCACGAATACCGGTGGCAATTTGGAGGTGGTTGGCAGCTGCTTGAGTATTCGAACTTCCATAGAGGTCAGCCAGTAGCGTGCGGGCCTTGTCTGAGACAAGGTCTTTCAGGTTACTAGGCTGAGACGGCAAGCGAGACACGGTACTTACACAAGATACTGTTTAAACAGATTGGGATGTTGTTCTTGACATTCAAGGTGCGAAGACCAGGGTTTCCGAGTTGGGGGACCGCCTGGAAACGAGAGCTGTAGTCCCAGCCTGTCTCTGCGCCGGATGCGAGCTCGCTGTACAGATCAAGAGCTTGAGCATCTGTCAGAGGTGTTGAGAGAGTTGGGTCATTGATGGTAAGATAATCTTCGATGTACGACTCTGGTCGAGGCGCGGTGTTGTTGACTGCATAACGAGCCATCATATAAGTTTGGCCAGTGTAAGGGCTCGTCACTTCAATCGTTCGGTTGTTACCCCACCAAGCGAGTTCTGCCTCCGCGGCGGGGAGTCCACGCTGGAGGATTGAAGTGTCGCCTGTTACATTGACATAGTCCGAAAGCATCTAATAAAATCCAGTATGAAAAAAACGAATTTGGACGACAATTAGAGTTCTCACATGAATGAAAAGCGGAGGCTGAGAACGGTTCAAATCTGCGCTCACAAGGTGAACCAGAGTCAGCAAACGAGCTATATGTGCTTACAATAAGTACGACCGCCGTTGGGGACGAACCCAAAGTCTGCGATCTCGTCCATAAAGTTCTGCAGTGTTCCGTTCACGGCATCGTAAAGTCCCGACTTCAATAAGCCTTGGACGATCCAGTAGCTATCCCAGTAATCTAGAACACAGATTCACGTTAGGTCTGCTCCAACGACAATGGGGAAATCACGAACATTGTTCCCGGAACCGACCGCCTGGGATCACAAAAGTGTGATTCAATGGGATAAATGTGCTCTCACAAGATCCCCCAGGGTATATATCACAAAGAGTCGACTGATTTACTGTTCGGGCAAGCTGCGTCCAGTATCCGTTCACGATCTGGGCAAAGGCGCGGACCATGGGATCCGTGATGTTGCTCAGGAACGGGGGATTGGCATTGAAGCCAGGCAAAGGAGCGCCCTGAAGTTCGAGACCTTCTCCAAGGAAATCCGTCTCGAGAAATTTCACGATATCACCCTCCGTCAAGGTGGACATATTCAAGGCTGCAAAGTCTGCGAGGACTTGCTGAGACGATTTGCTCGTGGGTTTGTCGACGAGCGTCTTCGCATCACCGAATGGTTTTGCGACATTGACTGTTTGAAGCAACTAGGTTGATACGGATTAGCGCGTTCGCCATAGTCGAATGGAAAACGATTGGCTTACGGCGCCGGCACAGTAAATTTGACCGATGCACCATGGCTGCACAGGAGGCAAAGCGGCCTGCGAGGGTACCAGTGCACTCAAAGAAACCGTAGGGCTAGGTACCGAGGCCGAGATAATCACAGTCGGTATTCCTGTTGGCGCGGGCGCAGATTGAGCCTGGGGTACAGCGAGTACATGATTGGCCAGCCCGAGAAGGGCGACCGACTTGAGAATCGTAAACATAAAGCGAGAGGACTCGTGAGCGTAGAAAAGCGAGACGTTAAACTTGCGAAGGCTCTCGCAGGAGAGGCCACCCGAAGGCTAGCGCCCATCCATCGCGGAATTTATCATCGGAGTCCCGGCGTGTTGACAATTGCGGTTCCCAGGCTGAGGGAACTGCGGGGTGAGAATTGAGGTCTTGTGACCATTTAGTTGAGTTTGATGGTTGCTTCAACGCGAAACCGGAGCACGAGAGGACCCGGGCCATGCGATGCGTCAAACACGGCGCTTGTCCCATATTTGATGGGACACTTGCGAGTTGCGGCGTTGACCATCTGCCAATGTAACCCAAAGTACTTATTCATCTCTACTTGGCATCTCTATTTGTGGATTCGATTCACATGGACTATCCTCACCTCCCCCTTGAGGATTGATTACCGTTGAAGGGGAAGGGGAACGCTCGCTACAACTGCTAATACCTTGTGCTGGGGCCAATGGTCCCTCACCATTCCGTATCACGGTTCCTGTTGGAGGAATTAATGTACGCCATAGCAAGTCGGAAGTGGCCAACCATATGGTCCCGTCCGGAGAAAAGCACGCGCAAGTCCGACCGAGCTCAGACGGAAACGTCAACTTTCAATGGTCTTTTGTCGCAGTTCTGACTCCAGCGGCGCCCTGTGGACCTGTGGTGCCTGTTGTGGTGCCTTTCGGTGGGTTGTCGCTTGTGCCTTGATCTGCTTTTGCGGTTGGGTTCTTTGGAGCGTTGGTGTATTTCATACACGTCACACGGGGGCTCTTGAATCTTGATATTCGAGCGGTCAGAATGTCGACAAAGCCCAGACCACCAACACAAGGTAAGCATACATATCGGTCATCGTCGTCAGTTTTTCTATCCACCCACAAGAGATTAGGGTAAGCGGCGATGGGAATCGGATTCGATATGTACCGCAGACACCCGCGCGAGAAGAAATAGATCGATCTCCAACCAACCCGAAGAGATCAGAAGGTCCATCAAGAACTGCAGCATATTTAATGCAGATCAACGTGTCATGGTTAATATGCTCAAGAGCACGAAAGATATAAGGACTCAGCGATGTTCTTCTCAAGATCCCTGCCACCGAGCACGTGACACAGGTACACCAACTTGCATGCAAGAAAATATCATTTGCGAAGAGGATGCAAGGGTGTACTTACGAATGGTATGCACCTAAGCTCACAGCAAAGCAGCTACCCCACCCCGAACTCAAGACCACGTACACCTCAGTCACATATAGTGTAAATGCTACAACGCACCTGCCCCCTTTCGATGCGAGCAAAACAGGTATCGGTGCATGGAATCCCATACGTCCCAGTTTCCAAACTAAATCAGTGTCCTAATCGACCATCATGCGCTCCGTGAGTAGGCCCTCGCCATACGCCATGCTCTCGAAGATGACTTGTCTCCAGACGTGGATGGCGAACTCTTGAGCCTCTTCTTCCAAAACCTTCAGGAGGAACATGAAATTAATCGCTACCAGACAAGACTCCTGCATGCTTACCGGCTCAAGGCCCTCTGCCAGTCTCTGGGGATTTTTGTGGTCCTTGAGATGTTCCAGCACGAACATTATGAGGTCGTCGTCTTCAAGTTCCCCAAGGTACTTCATCATCAGTCGTTTAACCAGAGGCTCGAATTTCCGGTCGACCATGCTCTGGAGAACGGCGTTAAGGAGTGATTACGAAGAATGAACATATACATACGTCGTTCAGACCATCCCATCGTACTTTTGCCTTGAACAAAGTTTCCTTATCGTGCGGTACAGACTCCTTGATCGTCTGCAGGCGCTCCTTGGCCTTGTCGCCCTCGGCGGCGCTGAAGTCGAGTTTGACCAGAGGAACTTTACGTTTCTTGATGTCTTCCTCCTCTTCCTCCTCCTCCTGTCCGAATACAGCGGCTTTGGCATCTTTGGTACCAGCCTCGGTTTTCACAGGCGCTGGAGCGATGGACATATTGAGCTTGACTGGTGCGCCGTCGTCGAGTAGCATCCCGGCTTTGCGTTGTTCCTCTGCGAGAGCTTGCATATCTTCCATCTGACGAGCAAGGAACCTCTCTGATTCGATACGAAGGTTTTCAGCTTCTCGTTCTTCGTAAGCACGGGACTCGGAATCTGCGGCTTCCTCTGCGGTTACTCGACGGACACGAGATTGCCGCCAGCGTGCCCTGACAACCAGTTAACGATTTCTACCTGCGACTGTAACGAATCAACATACCTGTCAACATAGAACAGCTCGTCGCTCTCGTCGTCATCCCAGACATTGAGGCGCGCTTGCATCTCCAGGCGATCCCGTTCCTCTGCTTCCTTGATGGCGTTTTGGCGGGCAATCGACCGCTCTAGTGTCGCTATCCGAGCTCGTTCTCGAGGCTCATATCGACGCTCTCTCTGTGTCGTTTAGAAGACGCGTTTCAACAACCCCAATTAGCGCCTTGGTATTGCAGGACGCAAATCATCCACTCACGTCTTTGAATGACACCTCCTCGTCCCGCCTTCTGGCATCTTTCCGGTCTCGCTCCAATTCCTCGTCAGTTTTCGCTCCCTTGCCCCGCTCATCTAAAGCTCCTGTCGCTGCGCCGGTGTCCTCGGCCTTCACGAATCCGACGGGTTTGCTATAGCTTTGCGGCCCCTTCCCTTGGCCCTGCTGACCCTTGACAGGCGTCGACTGCTGCGGCTTGCCCCAATCCCTCTGCTTCGGTCCGCTGGGTGTCGCAGACAGAAGGTTCGGCATACTCTCCCTAACCTCTCGCACTTTCTCTCGTTCACGTTTCGCAGCGCGTTCACGGAATTGAGCGATTTCAGATATGACGAGACCTCGTTGCGTTTCGGGAAGATCAGCTTCTTGTAGATCGTGGAGGTGAGGAGGGATAACGTATTTCTCTTTATCGAGAAGCCCATTGTTAGCCGCGTCTTGTGAAGTTTTGGTGATTTCTTGGACGAGTTCGTCGATCCTGGCTTTCGTCTGTTGCACCATCGCCTCGTCCGTCTGTTTTCATGCGCATGGTCAGATGACTAGCACAAGTGAGATGAGCGGCAAAAAACTGACGTCTGTCTTCATCTTTTGCGCAGAGTAGGCATCGAGGAAGAGTTTCGTCTTTTCATCGGCTTTGATCTGGACAAATGCGAACGACGTAGGATTGAAGCGGATTGAAGAACAGCGATGGGACGCACCAGGAGCTTTTTATTAGCGCACCCATCCTCAAGCGCCGGTAGTTCGACATTTTGGAGGAGAGTCAAACATCTGATTGCAGAGTCCGGATCCTCGAATTCTGCAAACCCGAATCCTTGCGGCTTGTTTGCAGGCGTGATGAGCCGTTTGAAAGATTTGACTGAACCGCACGCCTACGAATCCCAAAGCGATTGGCAATGAAAATGTGAACGGTCGCATCGCTGTTACTATACAAGGGGCGCTGTACTCACGTAGAGCATCCGGTTAAGAAAGTCATCGGTGATACCGCCGGATATCGACCCCACAAACAGAGATGTATGTTTCTGAGCTTGAGGGGGCACGAATGGTTGATGCATCATTTGTTGCTGCTGTGCGAGAGCCGAAATTGAGGGACCTTGGCCATAGGACGGCAAAGGTGGACGCAGACCAAGTCCTAACCGGTTTGGCACAGGTTGCATTTCTAGCTTGAATCACCACTATAAGACGTTGATAGGATGAATTTATGGAGGGGCGATTTAATATGTGGCAATAGGTCTGCCAATGTTAAGGCAACTTGATTCTGAATTGTGGGTCAGTCACGATGAAAGAAGGTGAAGAATAAATGAAACTCACAGTTGAGCGATACTGTTCTTTTGCGCTAGAGACGAGACAGAGATGAGATCGTTTGAGTCGCACTTTGTGATGGTCGAGGTCAACGTGCGGAATGCTCGACCGACTCAAGTGACCATAAAGTCTTCCCACGAAACTTTGTTAGGCTTCTTCATACCGACCTACTAGTACACCGACCATGGTACTTTTCTTCACATCGTCTGGTAAGTGGACATCGGTGGACAACACACGACCGATGGACATGGCATCGCTGACGGATCCACAGCGGTGAGCCCACCCGCGATCATCTACATGGGCAAGGACAAAGTCGAAAGTTCGTGCTTGATTCCCGCTCATGTCCAAGGCCGACGTTGACTGGCACAGATCAGACGAGGATTTAATCAAATATGCATGGCCTCGGGATGTGTGGTTTCACGTCGACAAACTCTCCTCTGCTCACGTATACCTCCGAATGTCTCGAGACATGACTTGGGAAGCGATACCACAGGCCCTTCTGACAGACTGCGCTCAGTTAGTCAAGGCAAATTCGATCGAAGGTGGGAGATGATCCGGACCTTCAAATTCTGATCGCCTGCAATGTTATCCTGTAGGAAACAAGAAGGATAATCTGACCATCATATATACTCCTGCCGACAATCTCAAGGTATGATCGATTCCCGAACTAATTAAAGGACGACGGTGACGAGTTCATACAACAGAAACAAGGTGATATGGCTGTTGGACAGGTCTCTTTCCACAGCGACAAACGGGTACGCGTTGCTCAACTGTCGAATCCGCACAGTGCATCTTACTAGGACATTTGTCTAGGTAAAGCGGAGTGTGTTCACCCTCGTCCTTTTGGTGTTATCTGGCTGAGTATCTGTCTAGTCCATGTAGAGAAGAGAGAAAATCCAATCGTCAACCGACTCAATAAAACAAAGGTCGAAAAGGTTGTAGATCACGAGCAAGAGCGGATCGAGCGGATAAAGAACGAGAACGATGAGAAGCGCGTCATCGCTTCTCAAAAGGTTGGTACCTCTTCCACCTCTTCACTCCGACTCAACCCCTCTCTTCAGAAAAAGGAGGAGGTCGAATTGTCGAAGCAGAGGGCAGAAGAAAAGGCTGCACGGTCATATGACTCGCTATTCAGCGTCGAGGAAGATCCAGATGCTCCAAAGTTAACAGGCAAGGCTATCGAGGAAGAGTTCATGTGAATTTACCCCCCCGTATACTCATCACAACTACAAATCTGTATCATTATGATTCTGGACTTCACCGACATGTATTCACCGAGTCATCCGGGGGAGCTTCTCGACTCTGATGGCTTCACGCCCCCGAGTCAGCGACTACGCCGCTCAATTGCAGGTCATCCGTAACCCTGTCTGTTGTACTGCTGGATCGCACGATCCTCTGCCTCCACAGCGACTATGAGTAAGAAATAGAGTGCTTGGAATTTAGTTTGGTGCCAAGATCGTGGCTCAATACTAGCCCCTTGTGGCGTTGGCCGGTTTGACCACATCCGTCCCTTGTCAAAACCGAGCCATCGCGACTAGCTGAACACCGACATGAGCATTCGCTTTGCTGCTCCTCAATATACCAAGGACGACGTGGACGATAGTGCAACGTCTTCGAGCTCTGATTCAGAAGACTACGCTGACGAAGACAACAACTTCGAAGATTGGATCTCTGATCAGGGACAAAATCAACCTTGCCGATCTCTTTTCGAGGACAAGACATTTCCTACCGCGACAGAAGCTTTGGAGTACGATAAATCCACCCATGGATTCGACTTAGATTCTGCGAGCAAAAAATGGAGTGTGTTGTGCTCTCGCTATCTGGTGTCGGCTGAGACTGACCTCCAAACCCAGAGCTAGACCTCCATCGTCGGATACGGCTAATCAACTTCATCCGAAAGCAGGTGGGAGACTCTGTATCTTTTTTGTCATTTTGGCGCTGATTCCATCTTCGATCTCGTAGAAACCAACGCCGAGAGATGTTGTCAATCTAACCGGGACCGAACCATTCTTCACTTCCGATGACTATCTCATCCCCGTCATGGAAGATGATCCTTTACTTCGTACGTTCTTTCTCTGTCCAGTGTTCACCAGCCGCTTCATCCATCCTAGAACTCGGCTTTGATGGTGATTGGTCTGATGAGGAAGACATCGACTCCGCCGACCAACCTTCGGATCTCTCCACTGCCCTTAGGCGGATTCAGATTCTCGAACAGAAACTAACCCAAGCTCAAAATGACATGTCGGACTACCGAAAACTCGTCACTGAAAAGCTGGACATTTCCAGCATCACTGACATCATCAACGAACCTGTTCTCTCGACCGGGGATGTTCTCCGAGATGATGATTCGCATTACTTTGACAGCTACGGATACAATGGTATGCTTCCTCTTGTGTGTGCTACTGAAATGAGGGTACTGATCCACCTGTAATGTGATGTAGATATCCATGCTGTTATGATACAAGACACAGTCCGAACATCGACGTACGCCTCGTTCATTCTCACAAATCCCATTTTGTTCCGCGATGCCATTGTTCTCGACGTCGGCTGTGGAACTGGCATTCTATCTCTATTCGCGGCAAAATCTGGCGCGAAACATGTTTACGCTGTCGACGCGAGCAATATTGCAGACAAAGCGGAGAAGATGATTCGGGCAAATGGGTTAGAGAGCGTTATCACGTGTGTCCCGTTTGATCGATTCCCTCGTTCTTGCTGAGGCTCGCGTGTTAGTGTGATCCGCGGCAAAATTGAGGAGATCAATCTGCCTGATGACGTTCCTCACGTTGATATCATCATATCCGAATGGATGGGCTACGCACTGCTTTATGAGTCTATGCTTGACAGTGTATTACATGCGCGCGACAGATTCCTCCGCCCTGATGGGGGCGTCATGGCACCAAGCCAATGTAGGATTATGCTGACGCTTTGTGAGGGTAGCGAAATTATGAAAGAGCGAGTGGATTTCTGGAATGATGTGTATGGTACGTTTCCTTCTCTCCGTGCGCGATGATGTGATGGAGACTCGTTCCCCTTTAGGTTTCGACCTATCCGAAATGGCGCATGATATATACAACGATGCTATCGTTGACGTCGTCGGTTCAGCCTCGATAGTCAGCGAGCCGTATCTTCTCAAGGTAAGCTTGTTTTCTTTCGTTTTTTTTTTTTTTTCATCCTCAGCACGCCGATTAAACTTGATCTCTTACAGGATCTCCATCTCCGACTCATTACCTCCCGTCAACTTGATTTCACTGCTCCATTCACGCTCGTCTCCACTTCATCGATGCGTACGAAAATACGTGCTCTCGTCCTTTACTTTGACACGTTCTTCACGACGATTAGTGAACCTCTTCCACCTGACGTACCAGTACGGCTCATCAAAGATGGAGAAGTCACACTCGCGGAGGTCTGGCCAATCGGAGGCAAACCCCCACAGCGCAGGGCGAGCATGGGTTCAAGCTTGAAACGAAACGAAGATAAGAAAATCATCAGTTTCAGTACTGGACCAATGAGTCAATCAACACATTGGAAACAAACGATCTTCTTGTTGAAGGACCCCATTTCGGCCGAAGAGGGTGAGTTCTCGGGATTTGATTTTTTTTGCAGATTTGAACTTGACAACGGTCTCCTCGCGAATAGGTACGGTCGTCTCGGGGATGTTTTATTGTAAGAAAAGCGAGGGGAATTCGAGAGAACTTGACGTCGAGTTCCATTATTCGGTCAAGAAAAGCGCGGAATCTCCCGCGAGCGAAGTCGTCGTGCAAATATACAAAGTTCGGTAGTGCGTTGACCGTTTTGGTTTGCCAAGTTGATAGATTTCTTGTTCGTTTACACTGTTGAGCTCTGATCCACTCCAACTGTTCGCCGAACTTTCGATCTTGAAAGAGTGTTGCGCAGGGTGCAATCTAAATCTGAGATGTTATGGGGACACTAGCATTCAGACAAACGATCTGCTCATGTATGCGAACATTCAGGTTCTGCTTAACACTACATGTTTTGATGGTCCGACTATGCGCATATTCTTTCATCCTCGAAGGTACAAGTCCGTCTTATGAACGATGTTGAATTCACGAGCAAGGTAAAGGTTGCTCGTTTCGTCAGAACAGAGATACTCGGACTCACATCTGCCAGTCAGTATATGATACACTGTAACATTGCTGTAACACGTCATCTAAATATGCCAAACACACCAGTACTCACCGCTAGTTAGCCTAGGAGTACAGTCTCCACTGTCGCGTTGCACTCTAGCCATGCTTGCTCAAATATAACACCCAATCCAACCCGTTCCCGCACTCTCGAATGACTCTCTCCAAGCCGCCACTTCTTCACCGCCATAACATGCAGCATACACCCGTCGTACCCAGACCCATAGACACCTTCGTCATACAACCCAGGCAGGCCATCACATCGGGAAAGGACGATAAACTCAAGGTCAGTAGGCGAAGGCGTGGAAGATGGGAGAATCATCCGTCCGATGCCACCCGCCGAGGGTTTACGGGCGTCAGATAGGATATGGAAAACGCTGTGTGATATGGGGGGCTCGGACTCTGGGTTGCTCGACGTGGAGTCCGAGTCGATCCACTTCGCGACTCTGAGGGACGCAGACTGAGTGCGAAAGACGAGCGTGCCAGCCAGTGGCAAGGAGTCGAGTAGTAACTGCTTGTCGATGTCGTATTCCGGGACCACGTACCTCGGAGACTCTGTGGGCTCGGAGTCCCCAATTCTGATGAACTTGATTGGGTGGACGTCGAGACGAACAAGCTGCAGATCGTCACCAACGATGTACCAATCCGTGACGAGGGATTCCTCTGGGGTGGGGAGAACGCCGGTAGTGACAGCCGTGTCCATGAGCTGAGTCAAATCGCTATAATACGCTCCGCCTGTCCAACCCGCCCATGCCCATGATGGGCAGACAGGTTTCCCTGTCTCGGAGTTGATACGGGGGGAATGAGACGAATTGAGCCTCGGTTGCCAGAGCAGGGAATAATTCAAACTTCTGATCTCCATTCCATATCGAAACGCTTGAGCCGGGTTGCTCCCAGCCAACTTGTAGCCTTTCGTCATGGCATTTGTAAAAGCGGTGATCGCATGGATAACGTCCGACTGATGACTCAACCCACGTTGGGTATACCGCCCGACAACAGTGACATAGCCTGAGCCCATCATGTAGTCTACCCACCCAAACGCAGGCGGATTGGCCATGAACAAGCGAGCACCGCTCCCGTGATAGCGTAAAGGATTGTGCGAGTATGGGATCATCTTACTCTCTGCAACCGTATCTTCACACCAAGTGTCCTTTGCGCACTCATAGTACACTTGGTGGTTGGTGAAGAACAAGCGCCGGCGAGAGAGCATCATCTCCTGGAATGTCCAACCCCGCGTGTCCCAAATGGACTGAGTAATTGCTTCACGGAGTGAAGGAAGGGGCGGAGTGAGATGAAGGTCCTGAATGACCTCGACGTGCTGGTTTAAAGGCCGCGATCCTGGGGTGAGCCCCGGGAGGCGAGCACGAGCACTCTCTCCTCCAGCAGCGATGATCGTGACGAGAGCTCTGCTGTAGATCAACTCCATCACCTGAATTTGCTGACTCTTATCCTCTGGACTATCCTGGATGATACACAGAGCGTCTATCCAAAGATATCGTTCCCCTAATGCCTGAACGACGCGGATAGAATCCATGATAGTCGCAGGGAGAATAGATGAATTGATTCCTGCACGTGAAGCACGTGAGCCTATATTGGCCTTCGTCGTCCAGTACTCGTCTCCAGCTGTCCCCCAGACATAGCTAAGCGCCACATATCGACAATCGTGAGGGGCTTGTACCACGGACATCAGCGTGACGTCCACCATCCGCACGAATTGCGGTAATTGTACATCGTTGCCTCTCCACCAAACGGACTCGCAGGCATCTCCATGTTCTCGTTCACATCGACCAATCCAACCCTTCACGAGCGCCAGATCGACAGTACTCGTCATCCGGCGCCCGTGAAGCTCCTTGGATCGTGAGACTTTGTGAGCGTCCTCCTGCAAGAGTTGGATGTCGATCGTGAGGCTCATATTTGTTCGAGTCAAGACGTCTGTAATCTCGTGCGGACGACGGGAGGGATGGATGTAAAGGCGATGACATCGTTTTCTCTCTTCGAGAGCTGTCAGGAAACCGATACTGGAGGCATAGATCGAGAACTCCACGTCAGAGAGGTCCACGTTGGGAAGTGCGTCAAGACGCCAATTACGCCGGATACATGATGCGACGAGATTGCAAAAACGACACCGGTCGGCTCTGTGGATGAGATCTGCAAGTGGGCCCAGTCGGATCTTGTTTTCTACCGCAACGCCATCGCGAAGGATGGTACTGAGGCTCAGCGCTGAGCAAGTCTGGCATAAGGATGCTGCGGGCGCCTCCGACGAAGTGATCTGAGGTGAATTCGCGACCTGTGCACTGTGCCGACGACGTGGTCCAAAACCACACATACTGTATTTTGGAGGTCTTGAAGGCGAGACAGGGCTCGAGATGAGCGCAGAGTGAGTGACTGTTAAAATCCCCTCAGCCCCACTCATGCGGCATTGAGCGGAAATAGGAAGGAAATGACGAGCCCACAAACGCCCCCATCAACCGCTTAGCCTGGTGCAAGAGAACGTGTGAGTAGTATCATCGTGGTTAGTGACACATAGAGTACATGAGTATTGAGGGATGTAATCACGCTTATCGAAAGAATCCGTTTGTAGTTCGTATAGTAACAGATATAAATCATGTCCCTGAAAAACACAAACCCGCGACCAAAGAGATAAATAATGAAATCAATGATATGGAGCATGCAGTAAAGCAGAGTATCAATCAATGTCCGCGGTGTGTTCTCCTGGCCCTAAAGTCCGTTCTACATCAGGATGAGGCACACCTTCGTCGAGCGGACGAGTGAACATGTGCGACTCTCGCAAGGTCGAGCCAGTGGGTCGTAATGGGGTATTCGATCTCACGCTTCGACCGCTGCTATCACTGAGCGATCGGCCATGCTGAAGATCTGGATCTATCATGCTGCTTCGTGCAGCTGTGCCAATACCAGCCATTCCCATGAAGTGCAATCCGAACTCCGCGGCATCGCTCGTCTGAGAGTCGTTGCGCTCATGAATCAATAAGGGAGTGGATGTGAGTTCGCTGGGAGAGTGTGCGTGATTGGGGTGGAAATCGTCGAGGTCGGAATTGGGGAGATCGGGGGAACCACCACCAGCATCGGTTCCGACGATAGTGTCTCGCCATGTATCGGCATAAGGATCCCAAGGATCACTAATGTCCAACGTGGTGTGAGAATAGACACGCTTAGACCGTCTGACGCCGAATTCGGTATCTTGGCTTTCGACGAACGTCCTATTGCTATCGACCGTGTACTGAGAAACCTTTTCCTTGCGGGGTGAGGTTGAGTCGTAAGCGAACGTGCGTAGCGTATCAGGGAATCCGTCCATGCTCGACTGCGAGTGTCTTCTGGTCAGTTGATAGACACCAGACTCCATCTTTTGATCTGGTTCGTTTTCAGCTCGTCCAGCGGAAGAGCCTCTCCACCATCGTCTCCGAAAGAGGAAGTATCGCAATGCAAAAAGAGCGACGCAAAGGGCGAAGAAACCAACCAGCGCAATGAGCACTTTAACGCCTACGGGCAATCCCTGACTGCCACTTGAGTGAGATTCGCTTCCCTGTGATTGCCCACCATCCAGCGGCTGATTTAGCACGCGGACCTGGTAGAACTCCTCCATGGCCTGAGTGGCATTCGTCAGGCCCAGCAAGCCGAGAGTGGGCCGGGTTCCCTGCTGAACGGAGGCGTTCAGGACCCCATTCGAATTGGGCTGTTCATAAGCCATGACGGTGTAGACATTGCGCATGAATGGAACTCCAAGGATCATATCGCCTATATCGGAGGTCGCAGTGAGTTGTGCGGGATCAGTCTGAATGAGTCCCATGCAGGATTGGGATCGAGACTGTCCTGCCGGCTCAGTAGTCAAGTCGAGAGGATGGATAGGAAGCTCGTTTTGACCAGTCAAGGTGATGGTGATGTTGATCGGCATCTGACATGGAACATAATCTACAGGAAGGTAAGCGATAGTCGATTGTCGTCAAGGCAAAGAGCAAATATCATACAATTTCCATCGGAGGCGGGGCCAATGCCCAATGCTCCATATATTCCGTTGGCTATTACGGGTGTGGTTAATATCACGGGGGTACCAGAATCCAAGAGAGCAGTGGGTTGTAGTGCGCCGGATAATGACTCGAGAGCTATGGGATGCGCTGCACCATCGATATAAATCGTGATCGCACGGACGGTGGTCTTCCAGAACAACTGGCCAGCGCTATCAGCGACGAGGGGGGAATACAGAATCTTTGTAGGGTCTGGGACGATGTCGGTAGGGTGGCGTCCAATACCGAGGAGGGAGGGTATCTCATTGGACCCAGGGCGAGCGAGTGTGAGCGAGAAGAAAGCTTGAGAGGGCGCGTCGGTGATGGAAAAGAGAGTCGAAGAAATAGCAGCGCCATCTGAGGAGTTATCCGTGCCCGCGGATAAAGAATATTGTATTTCAGAATTCAAAGGGAGAGCTAGACCAAGGATGCCGTCGAAATCATATGATAGCGGTTCGTCGTTGACGGTCGTTGCTGCCGCTAATAACGCGTTAAAAACAGTAACGGTAAGTAAAGGAAAAATGGCTCACCTAGCGCTTGATTGGGTACGATGTACCCCCCTATTTGTACTCGGTCGAATACAATGGGTCCGTCGACAGACCCGGCAACGTATTGCAAGGAAAAGGATACATCTGTCGATTGCGAGGAACTTGGGTCATAAAGACGGCCGTTTGTCGCTGAACAAGCAGGTGATGAACATGATTTGGAGGCAACCCACTACAAAACATGGACTCAGCGGGAATCAGTAAACGGAGGTCGTGACACACAAGATCTGAGGAGCCAGTATCGACCTGCAAGGAGAAATTCTGGTGCGAAGATCCGACTTGTACTGGAACGGTGTACGCGCTATGAAATGGTAGTTAGTTAAAGAGTATATCCGATAGCGGGAGAGCGAAGATGAAATAAGATGCAAATGTTTTTACGCAATTGGACAGAAATAATGGTATTCCTGGGTGATGCAATGAATGAGACTTGAGCTTACACGGCAAAGTAGCTCGTTGAAACCATGTCCATGCTCAACACGACACCATCCCTCCCGCCAGATCCCTCGGCTCGAGATTGAAAAGAGGCCCTTTCCGTGTTCGCCCATTGGTGGGAAGAGGAGCGAGCGTCAGCGATGATCGACATCCAAAGGTCGGATCGAAGAACAGGTCAAGGGAGAGAATGGCGGATCCAAGGGAGAAGAAGAAACGGAAAAGGGAGAGTTAGCGCCCTGGCAAGGAGTTTCAGGGAGGCGCGTGACGGTATAAGACCACCGTGTGTGAGATTTAGGCAATGCTGTCAACGACGGACTGATGGAACATTAACTCTGTGCCGATGGCCAAGTAAATGAAAACGAGTAGGGAGCGACGAGCTAAGTAGTCGGATGACCTGGAGACGACTTGAAGAGAGAACTCAGAGTTCCTGTGGGGTTGACATTATTACATACTGAATTTGCCCACCAAAATGACATGAACACCCGAGATGTCGATGAGTCACCAGGCACGAGTAACCTTACACCTTTACTTTTCTTCTTGATCCAACTGAAGGATCTTTGCTGATCTGGGTGAGGCTGTAGCATAGCCGTATCCGAGCCTCGGTGACCCGGCTAGGTGACCGTATATTGTCTCATTCTTTGACATCTCTACTACGATCATGACAGACCACAGCGAGTGAGGGAACAGAAGAGATGTTGAGCCGCAATCAGGCGAGTCGAACCACGGTGACATTGGCACATCACGAACCTTGGCAACTTGAAAGGAGAGACCGCAGAGCGGGAAAGGGCAGATGGCGCAACGACGAGTTGAATCCGTCGAGGTTAGGGAGCAGGGTACGCCACGATATTTCGTTTGCTATCCAGCACCGTACGACGTCTACATAAGCTCGCCCGGACCACCGTCTTATGATCCTCTCACGGAGACAAGATTCATCATGGACACTCCGAGGTACTACCTACTGCATTTGCTGACGTGACTAAATACCTTTCACCCGTCCGGTTACCCTTGCGGGCTTGGCTATGCCGCTAGTTATTCTGGTTCGGTGATCGTCCCATGTGCAAGACCCTTGGCAGGACCATGACCTTCCTCGCGTACATGGGGAACAAAACACTCGATGCACCTACGGTCTCATAGACAAGGGCATAGGCGTGGCAGAGGCTCACACTCACCTTCGTCCTCCCATGCACGTCTGTTCCCACTCAATTGCTCACAGGTAATACCAGACAAAGTGAGATTGATCACGACGAAATCGACGCGTTAAAGAACCCGAGTGCAACGCTAACGTCGCAAATGAAGTCGTCGATGGGATGTGCCGATGAGGTCCCCACGTCTCCTTTTTTTCTTTCTTTTCGGCGTCGATGTGGCGCCATCCGCCAAGTGAGTCGTGACCGTGTCACTGTTTTTTCAGGAATCAGTGGTACTGACCCACGGGCTCGGAGCGAGTCGAATGGCCACGAGTATCTGAACATTGTATCACTGCCTCGCTTTTATTTACATCACTTGGCATTTTATACATACAGTACATGTGAGGACTCAGCAAGTGGTACTTAAACCGCATAAAATTGCCGCAAGGGAACGAGCACGAAAACTCTTTACGCCACCATAACCATTTGACCGGCACAGAGGCAAATTCTTGCAGTCTCATCACCATGGCGGAGAACGATCGTGGGCGTGCGAGTGAAACCGACACCGGCGGGTGTAGTCAAGATGACGGAGCCTGCCTCGATGGACGTTGAAAATTTGATTTCTAGAAGGATCACGTTGTTGGAGACGAGGCAAGGGCCGAAAGGAGTGGCCTTGTCTGGAAAGGAAGTGTCAGGCATGTCCCTAACACATGGGCAAGCGCTACTCACTGAAGCCCTTGGTGAAGCCACGCTGAGAGGACACGAATTAGTGCTTGCGGAAGAAGACCAACGTGCACGAACGTCAACACTACACGTACACGCGCACGGTATCAGTAAGGGCGAGAAAAAGACGTACGTCCTTGGCTGTCTTGCCAACGGCGATGGTGAACTCGGCTTCGTAGTCGGAGAGGTGCTCTCTCGACGGGCTGTGCGATCTCGGGAATCGAGCTAGGTGCGTTGGGGCCAATGATATACGAAAGGGGTTTGAAGAAGAGGACGGGTAGTGTGGGTGGGGGGCGGTGAGTACCCACTCACGCACACGTCACGACAGCAAAACACTCACATAGGTGTTTCCATCTTCGCCTCAACCTAGACACACGGAGGAGATGATAAACAGTCGAAGAAAATGAGAAGGGGAAGGGGGGACATATGGCATGGAAAGAGTAGTCGAGTCCGAGACAACGGATGTACAACTACCATTCAAGTTCTTTACCCGAACGTAATCACATCCAAGTCCTCAACGTCACCCCCGCGTGAGCGAACGGGCACTTCAAAGTACACCGATCGCTTTTCCGGACGAACGAGGAGACAGGCAGTTCCCTCAAGAAGCACAAACTTCTCCTGTCCGGGGGAGATATCCTCCTGTGCGATGCCGAAACTTCGCTCGAGTGAGTATATGCGAGTTGTTGGACAGGGTATCCATGCTGTCTTTCTGTTCGGGACCACCCAGAGCTCGTAACTGAACGGCGAATTCTCAGCTTGACCTGTCGCAGTGTCTATAAAGTCGAGGCAATATTCGCGTTTCGATTCGAGGCCCTTGCCCCAAAGGCGAAACGAGTACTTGGAATGAGGAATAGGACGGGTGTGAACGTCATCTTCACCGGGACGAGGTTTTACCTGTAGATCTGTGAGCATTTCGTTTCGCAACAAGTAGACGACGGGAAAGATATACCCCAGTAGGCCTTTCCTGTGTATCCAAAGTTTGAGTCGTCTCTGCTATGATCTGCGCTTTGCGGAGTTCGGGCGCAGCTGCACCGATGGCGCTCTCCTCCAGAAGAGTGTCCGAATAGGTATAGAAGTCGCCGTCAACCGAGGGTTTGAACGTACCCGACCCTAAGAGAAGGATGTCGTAGTCGTGACGGGGTTGGATTTGCGGGAAGAGACGTTTCCAGTTATCCACATAAGCTTCCCGGAGTGTTGGTAGAGATGCTGGTTGTGGTGGCGAAGTTGAAGGTGGCGTCAAGGGGATTGAACTGCCAGCTATGGCTTCAGTGACTTGCGCTCCGGGTGATTTCCTTGGTGCATGGCGGCTGTAGGGACTTGAACGGGAACGCGAACCCTTCTACAAGAAATAAGAGTGTGAGTACAAAGGAGAAAAAGTGCCACTCACTGAGGATGAAGTCGTTCGCGATGCCATTGATGAACGTTTGAACTTGAAGTAAGCTTCGTGCTAGACTAGTCTCCCCTAGGCAGACCCAAGAGTCAAGTATATGCGGGGTTACCCGGGGTAGATTTTTCTCACAAGTTAGTACTCGAACGCCGTCATGCAGCACCATTCCTATTGCTACGAAGTTCGTGAGCACGGCGTGACTCAACCTCCTTTTTGCGACTCTGAGGGACGTGCAAGGGGAGCCGGGCCTAGATCACTGAGCTTAACCGCTCTCAACAAACCAGTTGGAAGTTAAACGAAACGCATGAATTGATGGGTCCAGCAGTGACACTGGAACGTTAACGTGATTGGCGCTGGGGTTACATAAGTTATTTCCCTTTAGTATCGGGCTTGGTGATTCGAACATATAAGTATACTTAGAGCCCATCTCGTCCTGACGATTGCACCTCCGTTGAATGAACTCCGTCAGGCTGTAATACTCCCCTTTCCGAATAAGATTTTCATTTCATTCACCCAATTCAGTCCAGTGCAAAGTTTCGACACCCATCAACCTTTCCCACTCGTTCATAGTCCGCGCGTCCTGTCTTTGATATCGGGCTTTATGGCTTCGAGTTGAAACCCTTGATCAAGACAATCTAGCGGCTAGGAGCGGATACAAATTGCGAAGGGCATGATAAGCAGAAAGGAAACACGAAAAATGAAAACGCCCTACCAATTGTGTACATCCATTCCGCATCGTATCCTCCAACACCAATTCCGCGTGATGTATCTTCTTGTCGCCCTGACCGTCTCCTCGTTCGCACCCACAGTGGAAGAAGCGCAGACAGTGATGACGCCTCGCACGAATGCTAGTCCCCGTAAGAGGCTCGACCGTAAGGAAGCCACCCGTTGACAGGCGACAGCTTCTTTTTCGAGCTGGCTCTGAACCAGTGCCTGCGCCTGCTTGGAGAGCGTCACAGGTATTGTACCTTCTTTGGATGCGGTAGACTGACGCAATCCGGGTCCCTATTCCGCGATGTCTGCGCCTTTTCATTTCTTCGGGCCTTCGTCTTTCTTCTAGGAGGAGAGAATTAAGATGTGGACGAGGGTAGGAGTAAGCGAATATTGACACCAACCCACCATTGACGTATGCGTTCCTTCTGGTGTTTCCCAAATACCTAGATCTTCCTCTCTCAACCCAATTAAAGCCTTCGCCAAACCGGAGCTGATCCACGATGCAGGGTAGGACCGCGTCAGGGAAAACAAATGCAAGGGTATTGACCGAGCGATAGCTAGCATCCACAGAACCAGAGTGTATTAAGGTGACCGTGTCGGAAAGACATCGTCAACGGTCGCAGCATAATCAAGGGAGTGAATGTTTTTTCATCGGGGGAGCTCACCTTGGGATCCATAACTGACGCACCGAGAACGTTCTTCATTGCCTGGTCGACATTTCCACCAACGACACCATGCGGATCTGCACCCGCTCTTTGAGGTGGCTCAATCCACAATAGCTTTGAAGTACCACTTATGAGGAGGAAAAACGAAAGGTAAGTCATGGAACTAATCCGTATGAGGTAACACACTGATCACGGGATGCATGCCACCACCACCAAATTCACGACCAACAGGTTTCTGAGCGTCTTATCCAATAATTGAGTCTGCTCGTCGCTGAAATTTGCAAGGGTCGATAATAAATAGCTCAGCGTATTGCCGCTGCTTGTCCACCGCCGGATTTTCTTGTTTTTCAGCAGACAGCACGGGTGTAGTCGGTCAACTTAGCGCGACGGGCTGAGCGACCGAAGACGTGAGCACGTCCCAATCGACAATGTTTAAGCTCAGGGTGTCGAACGACGGTCTTCCCAAGACCTTGAGAAGTAATTCTTCGAACATCCGAGAATTGCGAATAAACAGAGAGATGTATGAAGATGGAACCGAATGAAATCCTGCGAACACGAACAATGCAGTCTTCAGTTGGACCAGAAGCGCCTGGATTTTCGAAGACACACCTCCAATTATGGCTCTTGAGTAACTCGGGTTCGAGCTTCGGGATCGCGAGATCGGCGGCGCGGAGAAACCAAACTTCTTCCTCAGCATCATTGATCTTTTGGTACACTTTGTCTCAGATGAGGGACGAGGGCTCTGTCGACGTTCCCGTGAGGACGTCCCGGATACACTACGACATACAAGATCATCTACGGAGCCAATGAAGTTTCATAGGGTCAGCTGACAAACCCATAGAAGGCGCGCGGAAATGACAGCCAAGCACGTACGAAATTGTCTGGACTGTGCATTGGGCCAAGCAATACAGCCAAAGCCATATTCTCTAAAGCACATGCTGCGTTTCGCAACGGGTTCGCAGCCAACGTTTTCAAACATCCCTCTTCTGCGCCCGCCACGGCCCTGGCGAATGTCTTCACGGAATTGTTTTCCCCCATGCCACCTTCCCAAGATCGCATAGAATAGCACCCATAACACTTACAAACGCCCGCTTCATCACTGGCTTGCTGCTATTCATCTGTTTTGCAATAAGGGCGGTGACATCGGGGGTACGGCAGTGCCATTTATAAGAGGGTGGGCAAGGCGGGAAGGAAGGGTGCGTGCAAGAAGGGGTGTAGCGATGTCGTTGGTTTCTTTGCTATCAACGTCGGGAGAGCGGTGGCGACTTTGATCGAAGCAACGTCATTCTTGGGACTCACCATCGGTAACATTGCATATAGCGTGATACCGATGATCTGTGCCAGTGGTTTTTTGGCCATTTGGAGAGCCGGTATTTCAGAAACTGCGTTCTCGACAAAGGTTTTTGGGCTAGGACCTTTGTAACTTCCTACTAACTTACCGAAGTAACGCGGGTGAAAATCCCGTACCTTCAACGCGCAGACAGGGGTTGACTTTGTCAATTGCCTCCTGCGACACAGCGTTCCACCAAAAAAAAAAAAAACTTACCGAAGTAGATATGAAGTCCCACGAAGAATCAAACAATAGAACAGACGGGGTTAAGTCCTACTAGATTGACCGAGGAGGAAACGATACAGGCGGTCCTTTATATACTAACTTACTGGCTTATCTGATGAGTAAGATGAGAGATAGTAATCAGACAATCAGACAGCTAAGGCCCGGGCGGCCACATGACTCCGGTCTGTTACAGGTAAGTAGTCAGTATCCGTCGCTCGGTCCACCTCGTACCCAAATTTGGTGCAATCGCTCCTCGTGACTGGACGAGCAGCAATGTCGTATATCTCTTTCTCCGACTCCAATTGTACCATTGGCTCGTAAATTTCTCAGTGAATTTTTTCAAAAATGTCAGAATTATAAGATTGTCAAGATTCTCGCTGAATTCGTACTTTGGGGATTTGCTAATGTGCGAACTTTATACGGTCGAGAAGTTGGTACCATTTTGTGAGTGCAGGACAGAAGAAGGCATCTAAACGAACATACGAGACAATCGTCTTCAATCATTGGAGCGACGTCACAGGTATCCACCTCCGTAGAAGGTGAGTCGAGCGGTTCGGATGAACTGAGTTACAGATCATGTCAAAGTGAATTTTCCTTTACGCCCAATAACCTGTTGAGCAATTATGTCTCCTGCACCGAACAGAAATTCTGCAGTCGCTGACCGCGCTAGCATAGACCGTCGTAAGAACGCTGCACTGAGACGGCACGGGAAAGCGATGAGCGATGTAGATGAAAGCCTGGACGGACTTATAGGCACGAAAAAACGAGGCCATGAGCTATTCGAGGCTGTGGCAAAGGCTCGTTACTTGATGATTGCTGCCAACGATCGACTTGAACGAAGTCCTCGAAGCGGACGACCTTCACAAACTCACCGAGTGATCCCGTTCTGATACGTCGCTTCGAACGTCACATCCTTACCGTCCGCGTCTTTCGCGAGATTGAAATCGAGGATGGCCAGCATCGTCACGATGCCGGTCCAGAGAGAACGTGTCGGCAGTATATCGGTCTGGTAAAGGTGAGAATCTTCCTGGACTAAAATGCCAATGTACTAGCTCACCTGGACATATTCTACCTTCTCCCGAACCCGAATAAAAAGTCAGACGGGTCATCGTCGATCAACGCGCCTTGCGCACCCAAAAACCTCTCCGGGATGAGAGTTTCTGGATTTTTTCTGGATCGGGGCAACGAGTTTCGTCGCGCGACATTGCCCAGAACGAGAGAGCTCCGTGAACGACAATGATAGTCAGCAGGGGATTCACCTTACCAAACGTTTCCAATGATCATCGCGCCTTGGGGAATATAGAAATCCTTGTCGATATCACTGTTCGTGTTGGCATGCGCGTCGAGCGAGAACGAGCGAAAGCACTTTCGGGGTCTCTCACTTAGCGGAACGACCGGCTGTCATCTCATCGTTTCGCGTACTATGATTCCATCAACATATGGGATGGATGGCCTGTCGTCAAATCCAGGAAACCGATCAGTCCCCACGACCGCCTCGATTTCCGCCTGAGCACGTTTCAAGGCCTGAGTGTTGAATCATTGCGAGTGTGAAAACCATCAGTGAGGAACTTGTCTGTAATCCTCGTGAGCGACAGAGCTCGTATGTTCGTTGGGACGAATGCGCTACGAACCTTTTCTGTAGAGCCTCTACTCGATCGGAGGTATGGTTGCAGACCACCTGCCAAGGTTGTAGAATGTGTTGTGTTTTGTTTGAGAATGTACCCGAGGCCCTGTCATACATTTGGACTGGCATTTCAATGGAACTACGAATGGAGCTGGTTACAAAACAAAGCTAACAAGTGCATCTTGGAAGAGTTGGAGGAGGGGACATAAAGGAATTCTGTTGCTGTGTTACAGTCACACATATTTAGCCTTGATAATCGGCGATGTAATTTGGTGCGGACGAGAGCATATAGCCGAACATGTCACCTGAAGCTCCATCAGCTGACA
>JBBPLD010000170.1:0-35825 GCA_038089555.1 Chalciporus chontae | reverse complement strand
TTTACAAAGAAAAGTGACAATGCTCTCGCAGCGGAAAATTCAACGTCTAACTGGTTGATGGAACACAATGTTATAATCCTCTCGAGAATCAAGCTGGGCCCTACACGGCAGAAGTTGAATGAGATGATTGATCTGTATGATCAAATGACAGCGGAGGAATGGATCAAAGAGTGGACAACATCAGTAAGTGATTGACTGATACCTCGCTCCTTCGCTAATATTAGTAGGACGACATTCCGAAGATATCCATGGCTCACGTAGAGCCCATTCGCGAAGAAATCTTGAACTCTGTTACCGAGGAAATGGCGGCTCTACCAAAGGATTCGGCCAGCGCTATGACATCTCACTTCCTATACCTTCTGGTGGCCGCTGATTCTGGGTGTGTAAATCATACGACCAGTGAGCTTTATAGCGCCACCGAAATGGATCGTCGCTTTATCTGGGATGCTCTATTAATATGGTTCACCGTTGGCCTCCGTGAGGGTAAACGAGTGCATGGTACCCAGTAAGCTTTCCTGCTCGATGTCCTGGCAGGTCTATATTTTGATTGCAAAAATGCTAGTTTTGAGCGTTCACTCCGTGCCCCTCGAAGCCCTATGGCTGATGGACGGAAGTCAAGCGAGGCAATTCATACTCTTTGTCAGACATGGGTCAATAGGAACGAATCGCTCGCGTTCCAACCGTTGGTTGCTCTCCGCGATGAATGCTGGTCCCTCATCCCGCCTTCGCCAGAGTTTTTCCATCTTAGGTCTCAATTGCAGGTTGTGAACACTCAAGCAGGTATTATGCAGCACAACCTTCAACAACGGCATCGCGCACAGGAAGATTTTGCGGAGACCGTCAGGACACACATGGCAAAACAGCCCAAGAAGGGTATTTGCGATGCAGTCTTCGTTGCAGCCGTGCGAGGGGTCTTCGACGACAAGTCTCTCAATTCAGAGACAAGTCTGGATGGTGGTTTAAAAAGCCTCGTTAATCAGCTACCACTCGTTCAGCCTCCGGGTCCGGAGTCAAGGGAGGCGTTGTGGAGAGATCCACAATACACTTACAGCAGCCAAGTCAAACAGCTCCTTGACAGTGTTAACGAAACAGAGCCATCCACGCAGCACTCGCAGCCGACGTCGAAGTCGAAGCCGCAGTCGAAGTCGAACAACACTCTGACCGTCCCGAAAGAAAAACCCGAAGAACTGAACGCGGCCCACAAGCAGTTTCTGCACGACCCCTTCATACTCTGTGATCCCCTGTCCACTGTGCGCACCGCACTGGCCAGCGTTGCTCAAACTCCAACCGGCTCTGCTGCTATGTCGAACGACGTACTCCTCCCGATCCTGGTCGTTGAATACGAAAAGAAAGGTTACGCAGGCGTGTACCAAGCAATGAATCAATGCCGCTCGTATCTTGTGTCGTCGTTGTGCTTCCTTCGTGCTCTTGGGTTAAAGGACGAGCCAGTCTTCGGGCTTGTAGTCAGCGGCCATCAAGGGATCATCATCATGGGGTGGCAAGATGACGAGGTGAGCAAGACACGTTGTTATCACATTGTGAATCCAGTTTCATGCTGTGCATGTAGGGAATGTATAGCATGGAACGCAACTGCTGCTCGTATGATCTCACAAATCCGATGTCCGTATTTCAATTTGCTGTTGTTCTCCTCCGCCTGGCAAAGCATCAAGAGGCCTTGGTACAGAAGTTCAACCAAAAAGAGAAAGTAACTTGAGGACGCTCTCAAGCTGCGCCAACGCCCGAAGTATCAGGCAATGCAGTGGTGAAAAGAAGACCAGCTTTTCGAGACCGGAGCTATTGCTGAGATCTAAGCGTAGCTTAATATTCATGCAGGATTCCGCACACACTTAGTATGGGGAATTTTGTGTTAATGTTACATTCTGTACAAAATAAATCAGTTTGCCATGGTAATGGCGCGCCTGTACAGTTGGATTGACCATGTGTAGGACGCATACTCAACGTTCGTCGACGACAAGTTGTTTGGTGGATGCACGGGCCGGAAGAAGCTTCACAGCGGCAGATGATCTATGAGGCAACGCTAGTCTCCCCTAGGCAGACCCAAGAGTCGGATGAAGACAGTCGTTCACCCTTCACTAGGGCTTTTTCCTCGTTTCCTCGTCGTCACGTTGAGTTGCACTCGGCTCATGAGACGGCGGGACCCACGGTCTCTGTCTATTACCTGGTAAGGAATGGTATCCTGATCTCCCCCATCTGAATGTGAATACGACTAGAATCTGAATTGGAATACAGCACCATTAGCCTAGTGACGCTAGTAGCGAAATCGTCTCCAAAGGCGATGGTTACCTCCTCATCCGCCAATTTACAATACCAAGCCTGTCGAGCCAGCCAATCCAGGGCTCCAGAGCCTGAGGAGTGCGTATCTATTGTACCGATCTCAGGGCCAAACCCATTCTGCCAAATTTTGCCAGCAGCACCTCCATCCGACATCATACGATATCTCATATTTTGATCAGGTGCGTAGGGCGTAAATGAGGAATGGAAGACCCTAGAGCGATCCGGTCCGTGATTATCTCAAGGTTAACTGACAGATGTGAGAGAACTTGATGGAACGTTTCGAGAATGCTACACAGCTCGACTGCACGCATACACGAGGCCATCGAGATGCAGCGGACATTTCCAAACTGACTTGCGGAAGCTCATCGTTCCAGGTATAAGAGGTGCAATGCTGGAGTGCTAGGGCCTGGGGTCAGCGTCAAGGAAACACGTCCCACCAGGAAAAGATGGGCAATTTCTTCGAAGACATCGTCCACTCTGTGATGGAGTCTACGCTTACGGAGGATGAACAGGCGGCTCTGAAGGTATTACCATGCTGTTTACACACGACCGTCGCAGTTCCTCATCTGTCGCAACTCAGGCAAAATTTCACAAATTGAAGCGTGACGTGATCGATGATGTCCGTCATGTTTTCCCTCATGGACAGATATTGGTATGCAGGATGTGTCTGTCCGCGCCTTCGTCCTGACAATCACGCTCAGCCTGAAAGTAGCGGAAGAGGCATTAAGATCAAACTCCCCCCCGCCCCCGCTGACGATGGTGCAGGCCCTGCCGTTGATGCAAGTCGACCGTCATTTTCTGCTTGCATTTTGCTTACTGACAAGATAGGAACCTGGGCTGCCAGCAATACCGGACGTCATGACCACTTTCGACAACTATGTCAACAATGAACTTCCGACCTACCTCGTCTACGTCCCGGAGAAACGACTCATCTCCCGCCAACAAGTGAAGAAGATGTTCCGCCGCGACATGATGGCAGTCACAGAAGCAGATGTAACTATGCTCATCGAGGAAGCCTCTGGTCGCTCAATGCCTACGAGAGAGGAGGCGATCAGAGCCCTGATACGAAGAAAGCTCCAGTACGCCACCTTCTCTCACCGGTGGCTCGACTCCGGCGAACCCTCATTTCGCGACATTCTTATGTCGTTCCAACCCGCGGGATACACAAAGCTCCTGAGTTTCTGTGAGAAAGCTGCAGAATACGGATGCCAGCTCGCTTGGTCGGATACGTGCTGTATCAATAAGGATAGCAGCACCGAGCTTGAAGAAGCCATCCGGTCCATGTTCAAATGGTACCGTGACGCCCATGTGTGCATCGCATACTTGGCGGAAGCGACCTCGATTAACGACCTCGGGAAGGATGTTTGGTTCACCCGTGGATGGACGCTTCAGGAGTTACTCGCACCCAGAATGATGAAGTTTTACGGTCAAGGTTGGCAGCCTTTGACCAATTGCACCAACGATAAGCAGAATTCGGATATGCTTACAGCCCTGTCGCAGGCGACAGGCATCCCTCAGGACGACCTCCGCTCCTTCCGCCCCGGGACGCGCAGTATACACGAAAAGATGATATGGGCTTCGAAACGAAGGACGACTCGGATTGAAGACATGGCATACTGCCTCATTGGAATATTCGATGTTAGCCTGACGATCGCATACGGCGAGGGGCACCGCGCGTTCTGCAGGTTGATGGAGGCTATCATAAACAAATGCGGCGAATGGGAGATCATGGCGTGGGCAGGCAGTCCATCCGCTGACAGTGCTGCCCTACCGGAATCCCCTCGATGCTACAAAGCCCTCCGCGGGGCCCGGCTGGGTGACCAAGGCCGAGAAAACGGGAATTCCAGGCGGGCATGGCAGGGAGACCGGAACTTTATCATGACTAAACGCGGGTTACAACTCAAGCTACTCGTTGTCGACCTCCCTTCCCCTCGCACGAGGCTCTTCGAGGGAGCCGACGAAATGGCCGCGGAATGCACGAGATACGGGAAGTGCACGGTCGGCGTCGTAGACTATTGGTGCTATGACGCTAGTGGAAAGGGGGTGTTGGAAGCTGGGCAAGATCATTTGTGTGTATTACTACGCGCTGACCCTTACGACCCGGACGCAGAGTGGGAGAAGGTCTCGACGGCAGAGCTACTATTTTTGCGGTCGGACGTCGAGGTAAAAAAAGACTTAACTATGCTTTGGTTGTAGTGACAGGCGAACCACGCGTATTTGATACATCGTATGTTCGTGAACGTGTCCCAAGCATACAAATTTGGTTGCGGCAGCGTTCAGTGGACGGTACTAGAATGAGACACAGCTCGACACAGGCTGTACACAGAATCTCCCTCATGGGCAAAAAAGGTTCAACATCAAGAGCCCCCGGGCCGTCGACATCATGAATACGCCCAGACATATATCACCTGCAGCGAAGAGGTAGTTAATAGCTCCTCCATCGTAGATAGTTGGCGCATACCTATTGCTGCCACTTACCAGGGACTCCGACCACGGCCAATAACCTCGACCAAAGTACTGACACGTGGGTCGGCGAACAGCTTCTAGATCTTTCTTCCGGCACCGACCATTCCAACTCGTCGAAATTGCAGAAAAACGCCAACACAAACCTCACTTTCCCTTTTTTCCAAGTCCTAGAATAAATGTCAGCCGAGGAGTTTGTCGTTCAACGACATATCGATCTCATCAAAATCAAAATCAAGGTCAACATCATCCTTTCTGCCTTCGAAAAATGCAGGGTGGAGAGATTTTTGGACATGCACAAACTGTGCGAGCTTCTTGGAGTCGATTGGATAGCCGTACCAGAGCAATGGGTCTTAGCGTCTGCGACTCGGGGCGGAGGGATGACTCACGCGAGGAAACCGGTCTAGAGAATCCACGTCGTTCGATGAATACTGCCCCTAGAAGCCCGTACTAGCAAGCATTAGCCCAGGTTAATTTACTACATATATCAACTTACTTCACGTCGGCATACGGCATACCCTTCCAGACACGAGCACTTTTATACATGCCATATGTCATGGTCGTCTCGAACAACTATCCGTTTGTTCTTTGCCCCGGACGGCCTCGGGGAAGATTCGCAGACCGTTCACGACACGGGTGGTATGAAAGGCAGTATCTTTTTCCAAACTCAGTGGAGGAGGCGGTCGCGCTACGGACGTGGGACTTCGAACTGGTAGATCGTCAGGGCATAGTAGCAGCTGAATACAGACAGACGAGTCGATTGGCACCACTCACTCAAGTCGACATTGCATCACCCCTCCAACTTGTTCGAAACTTGGCGGAAATGACGCGGTCACTGCCGCGACCGCGGCACTGATGGGTGGATAGGGTGAGGTCCTTACTAGGAAGCCCCTTCAAACTTGACTGACACTGCCTGCCAAGCGGAGATTACTTTGCGTGAATGATCATCATGATTGACCGACATAAGTATGCACTGGAATGATGGATGAGGGCGCACGCGCACGCCCTGCCATACGTGTACCTCGGCGTCGATGGCCCTGACTGCACGAAGTTAGTACTAGGCACTACTCAAGCATGTATCACCGATTCTCGTGAAGTAGTACGTATCGCCCATGGAACATAGCTGCCATCCATTCAGCACCAAAAATCTGTGAACTGAAAGCAGTTACTGGACGACGCGCATTCGAATTGACACATCTACCGTCTACCCAACATATCTGTTTCGTTGATATGGGACCGTACGCCGTTCCTGGAGAAAGCGGTTGTGACATAGCATACTCAGGTACAGCGTTTTACTGACCCCCCACTTCTTCCCCGCAAAGCTGTGCCGGCGGACTGTCCTACTAATTTGATTTCTCTGTTCTTGATTCCATCGACCGCACGCAAATATACATCCAACCAACGCCGGCACGCGATGTACGGTGGCCAATGAGACGCCCAAGCTCTGCGTGCTCGACGCATTGGCAACGAGAGAAGGATTGACTAAACACTTCTTTAGATCTGATGGTCGAACGTTGCTGCTTCACGTAGTAATTTCACGATGATTTTATTCCCGGATTCAATGAATGTCGTGGGGTCCCAACAGGTTCTACAATACAAATGCGGCGCCAAGCAAAACACCAGCTGAAGCGAAGAGGGTACCGAACACGCTCTCGAACGAGAAAGGAACAGAGAGACCCAGGGAAGCGCTCGAAGTCGTAGGGGAAGACGCGCTCGAAGATGTCGTGGCAGAGCTGGCAGCGCCAGAGGACGCGGGAGTGGAAGACACGCCACAACAGCCAGTTGAAGTCGGCACACTGGCAGAGACGTCTGGAATGACATGGATTATTAACAATAGAAGACGACGACATCGGGAGACGTACATGGTGCACACTCTTGAGACTGGAGCTGGGTCGCAGTAGTGACATCCTGAGCGGTGCAATTGGCCTGAAGGCACGAGAGCGCGGCGCTTTGGTAAGCGGAAGATGTGCAGACACATGCCAAGTCAGAGCTGAATCAATGAACAACAGTGAACATGGACTAACAAGTAGACAGTGGCAAACTTACAAACTCGAGCAACCGCCTTGACCGGTGGCCTCGGTCAAGCAATTGAGGATGCAGGTGTCAATACCTGCAGGAAGGGAAGACTGCGAAGGAGGCGCAGTCGCGGTAGAGGAAGGTTCAGAAGACTGGGCCTGGGCAGCGACAACACACGCAGCGATGACTGCGAGAGTTTGGGTCTTTGCGAGCATGATGGAGAGTCGTAAGTGTGGATGGAAAAGAGCAACAACCACTTGGGTGTTCGGGCAATGTCCAGCTCAGCTTTATGGGACCGAAGCGTGGGATCACTTTGGATCAGGCAGAAAAGAATGAAAGTGGCTTCCCCTTGAACGTAAGGGCTGCGCATGACAACCCACCACTGAAGGTGAAATTCTAGGACTGATTTTGAATATGAATATAAACATGGGGATTGAGGACTTACGAATGAAAGGCAATACTTCCTGTTATAGAGACTCAACAATCAGCTCAAACCTCCTCGTAATCCCCATCTCATCTGAAGCAATTCGCAGCGTCACGCGAAGTTTCCGCCGCTCAAATGCACATTGGTTCCATATTGCGATAAGGGCACGAACTTCTTGCAGCGCGCTTCTCGCGAAGGCAGAGTCATAGACAGAGCCAAGGACTCGTGCGGGAAATATGCGGTGAGCAAGCAGTGGCGTGACAGGGACAGAGCAACGAATGGCTCCAAGTCCCTGTGTTGAGAGACGAGCGGCGATGCCTAGATCTTCCAAAAATCTCAACCAATCGGCTCGACTGATACCATGTCTCTCCAATAAACCTTGTGGGTAGAGTAGATGGAACCCATCCGTTAGCTTGTCACTGAGAGATGGGATTCGAAATGGTGGGAAACCATGTGATTTTATGCGGATGGGTGATGGTGTCGAGAAACAGCACGGTGGTGGATCTAGGGGTCGCCGACCAGGCAGTGAGGAGGACTCGGATGAGAGATCCTCAAAATTTGGCTGCCATGGCGGAGGATCGCCGCCATAGGGGAACGACTCCAAGGAAACTCGGTCCGCTACTTCGTCTGGTAGCAAGAACCTGACAGTAGGTTGTTGCGACATGATTAACTGCAGCACCTGAATCGTCAGACATATCTAGTCTAGGTTAATAACTCAAGTTGATCTGCTGCAAACATTGAGTGAGGTCACCTTCAAGGTGGTGGTGCAGGTGCGAGTCCGACACGTGCCAGTAATTCACCAAGTCACTAATAAGCGCCCGGTTGACTGGTCCGGTCAATTTCCGTCGAGCTCTTTCATTCACTTTCAAGTTTCGTGTTTTTCGTCAACGACGACGACGACGCTCACGACAAGCTCGAGCAAGTTTGCTCGTCGACAATGCGTCCATTAACGTTGCACGTCTCAGCTCTTAGTGATGCCGAATACGATCTATACACCCCCTCGCTCAACGATCTCGCAGTCGCAACCGACACCGACTCGAACACCGTCCGTGACGACGCCCATTACGAGCGCATGTCTATAGGCGTTCGAGAGGCAAGGGCTTGGCTGCGAGGCAGATTCTCAGATATTCCGGCGTCTGACATTGATGCTGTCAGTCTCGGTACTTCCTCCGTTGGCAGCTCAGTCAACCTGACAAACTACTCCAGATCCTCAAGCTGTTCTATCCAAACTTACTGCCCTCTGACTCCCTCACGGGTGGCCAGTTCTTCGCTGCTCTTCGTCTTGTCGTACATGTGCAGTCTGGTAAGGGGCTAGACCGAACGCTGGTCTTTGTTCAGGGTAAGCGTTCTTTTTGGTCACTGCAAATCATGCATGTCTATCCCAAATCAACACTTCCGTTCTCGCATCATGATGTCAGCAGAATGGTGCTTATCATAAACCCATATAGCCTCTCCCAAAGCGACCAAAGTCCATGATATCATTCGACCACTTTCTCCCCTCAAACGACCTGTACAAGCACCTCCTTTCCATCCAGACCGCCCAAAACAACCACCCATCACTGGTCCGTTTTCATCAGAATCGAACCCATTCACGCGAAGGTCGATCGAGCACTCCACTGCACTAGCTCCTGTCGATCCAGAGCCCATCGGCCTGCCCCACCGCCACAACAAGATTAGTCACAACCCATTTCTCAATCGAGACAAGCCAGATGCTAATGATCCAGTGACGGGGACGTCGCTGGACAAGACCGTGGTGGCTGTTAGCCCTACGAAGAACGGTAAACTTCCTCCTCTACCTCCGAGGAAGCCCGCGTTGCTTGCGGCACCTCCTCGACGTCCCTCGGATGCTGCCCCTATCCCGGTTATGTCGATAGCGAACTTTTTACCACCTTCTGGTCCCCCCCTTATCCCCCTTAAACCAACCCACATTACAAGTCCACTGATGAAACAGTCCCTTGAAGCCAGTAAGCACGGTCAGACGATGAAACGCGTAGAGGAGCAACTCGAGCGAGAACGGGTTCTTCAAATCCTCAAAACGTCCTCCAATTCTTCCCTCAGCAGTAACACACGCACGCGAAGCCTCAGTCCATCCAAACAGGCTCCCAAGTTACCTGACGGGTCCGTATCGGAAGACGCGACGTTACCTCCCTTGCCTCATCGTCGAAAACCAAGTTCACCCTCGTCGACTTCGACTTCGGGTTCACTGCCTTCTCTCGAAGAGGTTGCAAGCGCTACTCTGCTGAGTACTTCAGCACCGTTCCGTCCACCACTGCCTAGCCGAGACGTGTTCGCGCCGGTGACCACGGAATACTTGCCAGCCGTTGCTGGTCCTGGCCCAATGCCGCCCCCAACGCATCCTGATCGCAGACCGTCCACTTGCACCGAACCCAACATGAACGACTCCCAGCCTTGTTCGCCTATCTCTCCTCGAGCCACTCGTTCCAAGTCAATAAACTATCCCGGATCGTCCACCTCGCTCCCTCCCCCTCCACCGCGACGGAAACGACCGGAGAGCATGCAGTTGACGCCCACCTCAGCCCCGAGCGACCTACCCTTTGTTCTCTCTATCGCATCTGCCCATCCCCACATGCGGACCGCGTCGTTCCAGGGACTATCTCGCCATCTCTCCCTCGCGCGTGATAAAGAGAGCGCAGAGTCGGCGATCTCGAACATACAAAAGACGATCAACAATCTACAGCTCAAGGCACAACCAAAGTTGGACGCGGTGAGGTACAAGGCAGAGGCAGGGATCAGTAGACGTGGGTATCTCAATCATGCACAACTTGGCGGCGCCCGGTGGCGAGAAGAAGGCGAGGAAGGGTTGATGGGGGATACGAACACCCGATGGTCGGCCGCGGATGTTGATCAAGATCCGTACTCTGACCCGACCACGGACGATGAACCAAGTTCATGTGACGATGGACGAGACGAACCCAAGAAGGTTGGGGGCCCATATCGCGATTTGTTGACAGATTCGGATGATCTCAAGTGGCCGGCTGGCGAAGGATGGAGACCGTTGTAAGATTAAATTAAGGTACATGGATGCAGCGGAAGTACGTAGTTGGAGTGGGAGATCAGCGAACCTAGAGTAGGCGGTATTTGTGTATTACGCAGCGAGTGCATTCGAGATACCTGTAGTGTATGTTATGTGTATTCAAGCAATAATTTGGGGTAAAACGCACGTCATCGATTGTGCTTGTGGGTGTCATGTTGAAAGTTCTCGTTATATCTCCATTATCTGAATTGGGTACATTTCCGTTCGTAATATATAACAGGTGATGAGTCCGAGTTGTGGTAAAACATGTGGGTGGCCCCAAATCCGTCAAACAAGATTGGCTTTTCTGAGGTGAGCTCGTACGATCCCATCTCGTACTGTACTGGTTGGTCAGCATGGCATAAAAACAAAACAAACCATGCTACACACCTGAAAATATAGTTTGCGCCGTGGTTTGAGTATTCTGAGGACATCGATCCGGCGTAGCGGGAAATCAGTAACACGTTGCCATCGTGAGGAAAAATGAACTCAACGATGACAGACGTGGAATAGATATGACATGTGCGCGACTCCTGGGAGTTGTGTTTGACTGTGTCTTTAAATTTCTGACGAAGGTCTACTCTCAAGCCGGTGAAACGCTAATCTAGGGGACGCAAAAAAATGAGGGACGGACATTTGATGACGGACAAGGCGTCGTTTGGCCTGTCGGCGTACGAGGGTAGGTATCGGCTGACTACGATACCACTCTCAATCTTCTTTTCAAGGATATCGACTTTGTTGAGGAAGATGATGAGCGTCGTCCGGCTCAAGAGCTTGGATGAACAAATCGCTTTCCACAGGATGAACGAGTCCTCCAGTCGGTTTACCCGTGGATCTTCTTGTAATCGTTCATCGAAACACGAGACTGGGGCGAGGAAGATGACTGCATTCACTTGATCAAAGTACGGCAGCCATGCGTTACGCTCCGAACCTCGTGAGCGTTTCAATAATTGAGCGGATAGAGGGGAGGGTACCTGGGTACGCGAACCACCAACATCATAGATCTTCCATATTTTCATTTCACCCTCTGCAAAGCATGCTTCCCTTCTGATACTACCGAAACAACGGATTCTGCACACTCACCTTCCTCGACGTTCAAATCATACTCCTGGATATCCAACGTACGTAGACGCGCACGGACGATATCGTCATCCACTGGTTCGTAATCGCGAGCGGTGAGACGCTCCGAGTTGTCTAAGAAACTTGTAAGCAGGTACGAGTCAGTAAAACGAGGAGTTGGGAACGAGAGAACGGTACCGACAAACTTGCTGAGTCCTCGAGACGGATCTTACGCCTTTTCAACATCTCTCGAACAACCTTGCTCGCCCACAATGCTCTAATGTCGTCTTTACAGCTAGCAATAACTTCCGTGGCATCTTGACTGTTTGCACCGTCGATCCGTATGGATCGTTGAGAGCTGTCCGAATCACTAGGGCGGGAGGCCTGTACAAGGCTTCGCCAATTTCCGGATCGAACGAAAAACTCCGACGACGTCCTAGGCATGAGCTTGTGTGATGTGTCCCGCGACCCAGGGTCCTCCTCAGGCCTGGTGCCAAGCAACCGTTTTAAGTCATCCTCGACTCCGCGGAGAGGACGAAGCCGAAGCCGAAGGAGATGGTGTTTGTCTGAGAACTGTAGCCTATCCTCCTCGTCTTCGTCCTCGATTGCAACCCCTAGCCCTTCGAGAATTGTGTTGACGGAGCGTACAAGATTAAGCTGGATCACGGTCCTCCACGATGCTCGTTCTTGAACCCATTTGTCTCTTGCGAAACGCATTCGAAAATCTGATAGGTCGTGAGTAATCACACGAGCGTGATGGGGCAATGTGACCAACTCTTGAGGGTGGTGGATTTCCCTGTCAGCGAATAAAAGGAAACGGTCAGTTCCAACCTCCCAAATTGTGAGGACGAACAACGAGCGAGATTCATTTAGAACCCGATCTCGATAGTTACTCACCACTTTCGCTCTGCCCCAGTAAGAGTATTTTGAAGATCTCCTGCGTTTTCTTTCGTGCCACTCTCTCTGTACGAAGCTCTTCATCGATTCGGTCGCTAATCCTTTGTGCCTCGAGTTCACGTTCTTCTCTTGCAGCCTTCTCATGCGGCGTCTCGTTCGGCGGAGGGGCAGTGACGACAGCCAACGGATCTGTGGTATCGTAGTTAAACACCATGATTGCAGTGATGGTAGTCCTCGAAAGATCGAGTTATGGAGACAGGCGAGAGTAGAACCTGGACCGCGACTAGGGCGAGGAGAATTTGAGGATAGAACTCTTGGTGATGGGAAGTCGGGCCCGTGGTCTCGTAACCGCCGCGACCAGGGACGCGGTGCACTGGGGAAAGTCGAGTAACACCTTGCGTCCCAGGCTCTTTATAGACGGAGCGTTTGTTGCCAAGTGTTGGGATAAGAACTTACCAAGCTTATGGAAAAGGTAAGCCTCGTTGAGGGCGAAGGCTGCGTGCGGTCGCCGACTCACCGTCACGGTGTGGAGTGACAGTAATGATATGAAACCCTGCAGGCCTGGGTATTTGAATCCGTGTGAGTTCTGGATTCCGGCTGTCATTTAGCACCCGAAAATTCCGAGTCCTGCTAGCCAAAAAAAAAAATCTTCTGAAAGGGACCTTCACGGGTGATCACTCCATGTTGCGGGACCGACCATGGAGAAGTACTTCGCCGTGAGTTATATATTGACCCACGAATTGAATCTTGAAACTTCAGAATCAAGAATGGAGGATGGACATACTAGTAGTAGTAGCTGCCACCGGCGGCGGTGACAAGTACTAGCCTATGGCCTTTCAAACCGTGTCACGGACTCTCACCCACCTTTAACACCAGAATATCGCAATGTTCAATGGCGAGTTCTCGCCCTTGAACAGTGTCACTGAGAGTGTGCCGAGAAAAGTTGGTAAAAAGGTTAAAAGCGTATTACGGATCCACACGTACAGAGTGGCACGGCGGTCTTCGGCGCAACAATCCCGGTTCAACTTGAATCCAATTCAAAAGACTCGTATGTACGAGTCCTGCCAGGGGCTAGTACGCCTCAAAAACGTATCCATCAAACTCTAACTTGTTGCACAGGCCCCAGGCCCCTCCCAGACCTTGTTTTCAATGAGCCTCAGGCACTCGCTTCCAGGCGGCAGCTCACAACCTTTGTCCTGCTTGCCATTGACGTCTTTTGGTTTTCAAACTTCGGCTGATATTACCGGTATGTTTCTCTTAGCCTCGGTATTTTGTACAAACAATGTGAAAAACCTCGTTAAGCGCTTTTTAGAGTCTCGGTCGGCAAAATTCCTATTTGTGGTTATTAAGTAGGGCCCTTTATAAAAATTTGTGCGACAAAGGTATGGGTTATCTGGGGTATAATCACTTCCAAGGTCTGCGAGATCGATGGCGCCAAATCCTAGCGATTGACTCCCGAAAGTGCCCAGCTCATCAACCTCCTCACCCGACCCCAGGCAGAAGTGAGCCGTCGGCCGCTTTCATTAACTTCTCATTGCAATTGTATGTTGACTCAGAACGCAGTGGTTAAGAGCGACATCGCGTACCCCCAGAATTGCTTGAAGTTCAAACAAGTCTCCTGGCCGCATGACTGCATTCGCTCATAGGTTATTGTCTCGCTCGTGCGGGTGCCAAGATGAGTTCGGCAGTTCCAGATAGATGCCCCTCAGGAAAGAGGTCTCCCAATTATGCTTAAGAGTGAATCAAGTTTCAACTTGAAGACCACCTTCAAAATCCCCGCGATCAACTCAAATCCATGGCAGAGCAAGCTTTCTGATTCTCACACATTAAGCAAGCCGCTCCCAACCTCCGATCCTGTGCCCGGGGAAGCGTGAGTTTTTGCTCACTAACGTCCCCAAACAACTCAATCATGCGCATACTTCATCTGAACCAAGATGGTAGTGATTTAGATCGTATCCTCAGTTGATACTGGCATTTTTCTCTTCTTGATATTCTGACACAAAGAGTGTGAGAACTGTTCTGGATCACTGACTCGGCGGACTTTACTGTCTCAGTGAGTTTGCGAGTCCCTTGGTTCTAAACATTTATGTAACCTTCAACCCAGCCAGGTTGCGGAAGTTCTGACCCAATGGAAAGCTCCGCTATTCGCGTCCAGTACACGTTTTGATCTCACCCTGGATTGAGATTCAATTCTGAATCTACAAGTTCTCAGTGGCGCGTTTTCTCCATAAAAATACCCCCGTAAGCATCACAGTTTCCCACTTATCTACGCTATATTATCTGGCAACCTGACTTCAGATTGCAGATCAAGTTTCAGGGCGCATCTTCGTCAGGGCTACGCATACCGATGGCTACCACTACGCGTCCCTCCCTTGGCCATGATCCATCCTGTGCACCTGGGCAGATTCTATGACGTCCGGGATGATGAATTCCTCGGTGTGCAGATGTATCCAGAGAAGACGATCAAGGACAAGGCTTCGCCGAAAGACAGTCCTGATTTCGACTTCCATGTCTGCATGGCAAAATCTTTCCAACAGAAATCCGTGGCACTCACTGTCTACGCCGAACTGTCCCTCTCTGTTCTCAGCGGACTAGTCGCCGCCCAGGGATCGGGTCACTATATCAGCAACACTGAAGCAAGCACCCGGGAGCCTTCCTCGCCAATGACCCTGAAGCTCTGTACCAAGGAGGAACACCTGCTGTGGGAGAGATAGCGGAACTGGTGCTCAAATTGGTGGACGATGAGTATATCCAGGAAGACAGAGCAACCGATTTCGTCGCTTCCATCGAGTATGGAGGAAATATCATCGTCAACGCGAATGCACTTATCTCTGTCCGCGTTCAACACATCGAGCATAATCGAGGGCGAATCCTGGTAATCGAACTTGTCCACTTCAGCGGGAACGTATGATGACGAAGGACGAAGTGCCATCGATCCCGATGAACTTGGGAGTGATTATCCTGTCAGGAAGCGAGGTTAACACAATCGGGTGCGCAAGCTTGAGAGAGTTCCCTACCTTGTGGAAGTCACGAAAAGCTCAAAGACCCAGTCTGGGCGAGGACCACGATCCTCTGGTTTATCCGGCTTCACATTATGCGCGGTTTTTCCAGACGCCCACTTCAGCACCCCAGTATCGTCGAATTGTGAAACCCAGAGCTGGGGTTCAACTTCCTCTTGGTCGCCGAACACTTGGGTTCCAGGAAGCCATTTCGCGACTTCGGAATAGATGACATAGGTAGAGCCCCTGGGAAGTGCGTAGGAATGAAATAAGTGTCTCGCTAGTTAGGTCCGAGGGGTGGAATGAAAATGAGCGGGACAACCTTGCGAGTATGGATTTGCCTATCATGTTCTTGGCAAGATTTAATTGACAGCCGTTGTTTGCGACGTGCGTCGGAAATCCTCGAAGTCGGTGAGCGCTTGTTCAAGCCCACGTAGGCTGTTAGGATATTTGGGAGCTTGGTATGATGTGTGTGTAGGCACCTGAGAGCTGTATAGTTCGTTGGCGTTCGAAATGAGCGAGACATGCTTCTGCGAGACAGATGCGATCTTCAGCTCGAAAAGATAATCCCTGGGTTCCGTCATATGCCCCAAGTACTCCTTGTTGAATCCGGACTCGGCGAGGGTCACGGCGTCAGTAAGAAGAGGAAGGGAGGATGTCTTGTATGGTTCCACCCGTACTTCCAGTACGGCGAAGCTTTCCTGGACGTCTTCGAGTTTCGCGAAGACATCGAGGATGGAGTCAATGGTAGTTTTCTCGATCTTGTGCACCAGCTGTCCCACCTTTGCGAAGCTTTTGGGGATAGGCTGGAGAGTAACAGCGATCGGGACGCCTTCTCCGAAATTGGTTGTTGCGACCGGTAAGTATGCAAGAACATCCTCCGCAGTAACTGGCAATGCCTGGTCGACTTGAATATCGCCATACACCTGCGAGTGATACCCAAAAGATCAGTACAGAGAGAAGTCGAAGGTGTCACTAAGGTTCTTGGTCAAGTCGTCTATATCGACCTCGGCCTTTCCTCCGTAAACGACGCCTGACACGAAATGGGTTACCAGATTCTTCCCGAGATAGTCGCTTTTGACGATCTTGGGCACGGAGCCCAGATCGATCCCCGCGAAGTGTAGCCGGGACTCCTTCAACCGCGCCTTGAGCGTCATGGCCCACGCACGCTCCAGATAATTAGATTTCGCGTCATGAGTATAGCCACCAGATCCGCTGATATAGAGAAGGTCAACTTTGTCTTGGAAAAAATTAGACATTTTGACATTGAAATCGACATGGTCGATACTGGGATCCGAAGGGGCGGCCTGGCTCTTCCATGTACAGCCGCAGAGGCCGGAATGAATCGGTGCGTGCACCATACAGCGCCCCGGGATGACCGAGGGTGGGACGATAGATGATGAAATCAAAGGGTGTAGCAGACATAGCTGTCGAACTGCTCTCGTTTTGCTGTGGGTGACGACTTGGGGTGATCGGAATGGTTCTTTGGTAGGGAGTAACAGGACGTCCCAGTTAAGCGTCTTGAATCTTGATATCTGTCCATATTGATCCAGCCTGTCGGAAACAGTCAACGGTTACACTGGAAGCGAACACGAAATAATGTGCGGAGTTTTGTCATAGTACACCAAAGTTCAAACCATGCGATCTCCCACCTTCAAGTTGAATGACAGCGTACCGTACTTACTTACACGGTCTGTCACATATGCCTTGAAGAGAGCCGAATAATAGGATGGAAGTGCTGCCAAGAGTGATCTTGAAATGGGAGGAGCACGACACCTGAGCTGATTCGTGGGTGGTTTTGGCAAGTCCGATGCCCAAAGATCCAGATAATTAACTTGAACTTGTTTATAACCTACGCATGTAGCCAGATGTAGCCCTCCGAGTCCCTGGATATCCGTATAATCACAGCACATCTCAGAAAATTCAGCGAGATGAAACGTAAACGTACATGGTCGACTTGCGGCGGCCCATTCACCTCATGATCAAGCCAAGACGCTCCGAGTTGGCAGGCAGCAGGCCTGACTGGGAGACCGAAATCTGTGGGCGACTCACGGTGGTCGAACATATTCTGAATGAATGGGTACTCCCTTTGTATCATGATATTTGCCTTTCGGATCTGCGTGCGCCGTGGCAGGCAGTCCGAGGATGTACTTACCCAAGATATTGTCGGTACTAATAGTCGTGTTCCGGCTTGAGGGTGCTATCCGAGCGACTCTTCTTTGGTCTGCCTAGTACAACCTATGGAGTAGGATACGTCAAGGATAAGTGCGTCAGGCCTTCACTGGGAAAGGCTGCCCCGCTCACGCACGGCCCGTACTACTAGAAAACCGCAGACCGGAAAATAATAGGTTGGAAAAGGGAACGTTGAAAGCGAATCTAAACGTCCGTAAAAAAGCAACAACTAAAAAAGGTAACGATGGAACGTAGTCACAACAGCGAGTCGAGTTTGGAGAGCACCTCAAAGACACCCGCAATCAGCTCAAATCCAAGATCTTCCTCTCCGTTCATCTCTTTCTTCACTTCCTGCACAAGGCCGAGAATGCTTTCTCGCCCACTGGGCAAGCTGCTCCCCATTCCGATCCTGACCGCTTCCCTTCTCCGACCACTTGCTGTGCCCGGACCACTGTTGCTTCCAAACGGCCAGCACGCGAATTCTGCCAACACCTCGTCACATCTTTGGAAAGCGGCTTCACGATCTTCGTATGTTAGTCGACTGAAAGCGTTGTCCAAGACGCTAGCCGCGTAAGCTGCGCAAGCGAGACAAACGGCACGGGTGACTCTGCATTGTACACCCTCCTTGTCGAGAGCGGTGGGTGGGATGGTGGATGTAGTAGCTGTGAGGAGTGATACAATGCGGGCGATGATGGATTCTTTTGTCCGAACGTCTGCCACAGGGTGTGTGGCCATATCGAACAAGAGGAAATTTCGTTTTTCTGTGCGCAGCACGCCCTTGTCAACGAGGCCTTTTGCAAGACGTTCACGAACTTGCTTGAGTTGGTACCCGATCTTCATAACATTCCACGTCTCACCTAAGGCAGGAGAATCAGCCTGGTGGATTGTACGAACAGATTTCAAGGACACCAGGCGCGACGGTGAGGCACTCACCACTCAGAAGATCGATCCAGCTGCTTATAGAGAATCTGTCCCCTTCTTGAGCCTTCATCATTTTGAGGGTCTCGTCCAGTATCGTTTCCCCCGTTTGTCTGTCATCTATAACTTCCACTAAACGATCTGGAAGGGGGTTTCTGCGCCGATTAGCGTCCTTGACGAGAGCTATCCGACGACGAAGTGCGAGTTCGATGAGTATGCAACCCCGGAGAGCGTAAGAGATGCTGTCGTTCCAAAAAGAGAGGTACCCCTACATAAGTAATGAATGTCAGTGACGAGAGCACCACGTAAACAATGTCTGTAAAACGTGAGGAGAACGAATGTCCTCCAGAGTACCAGAAGTGCACACCTGGCGGGGTGCCAGTGCCAAGCGCTCGCACAAAAGATGACAAACAGTAGATCAATGTGATATGAACATACGTGCTTGTCCTTTATTCCCAACAAGAGAACTTCCTCCATGATGGTGAGGCGGGGCATCTTGCCGCCAGAACGGCTGTCTTCCCTGTCTTGGTCAAGGTCGCGCGGGTCGAACGCAATTTTATTTCCGCCTTCGAATGCGGAGCCTGCATGAGTGGCAACTGCACCGTTTGAAGCTGAGCCATTCCCGTGCCACCCAGAATTCGATGAATCATCTCCAGAGACCGAGGATGTGGACGCCGTTCCAACACGTCTTCGAGATAGCCCGGCGGCGGTGCTCATTGTCTGTCAAGTTGCATAAAAACTGACGGATAATCAAGGGTCCGAGTTACTGGAAAAAGAAAAAAAAAAGAGAGAGAGATGCAAAGTGGTGATGATAAGAACCAAACTCAAGGCAGGAAGCCGGGGAGGCTGAGCACGGTAGTTACAGACCGTAATTGCACCGGGTGTACTTTGATTCTACGTTTGCCACTACTATCACACGCCCCATTGACAACTTCATACCAAGTTGATGACGGTCTAGTATCATTTGCAACTTGGACCCATTTACCTTGCATGTCTAGCGATTAATTCAACTAAAGCAGGGTTGAGATCAGTGCACATCCCGCACAACATGATCACCCCGGGACCTGACCAACAGTGGCCAAACCCAACTCCGTTCGATCTCACTTCGGTTCCGTGAAGCCGTATCCTGGACCTTTGTAAATATTGGTTTGTTAAAGACGGTGATTATTTCCCGGCTTACAAGGTGGTCTCCTTCCTGATAATCTGTCCCAATATCCTTCTCAAGTATAAATGACAGCTTTCCATAGCTCGAGCGCCAGACCGTTCGTATTCGGTGAACGGTCGCGCACTCAGGCTGCATACGGAGAACTACTTACATTCGGCGAGTTATCCCCCACAGGCCTCCGGAATTACGCCTTCAGCCTCTGATTAGCCTTTAACAAAGGCGTTCCCGGACAGATCCGATTTATTCTGATCGCGCGCATAGCTCATCTTATGAGGGAACGTTACATCTATCTTATGTTCGGCGTTTACCCGCCCACCGCATAGTCGGCGTTCATGACGAGAAGTGCTCTCCCTTAAAGATGGTATCACCGACTTAACACCCACTCAATCATTCGGAGGCCTGCGAGGGGCGAAGTCTACGTTGTACATTGCAGTATTGGGGCCCCCAACATGCAACGTGGGGCATCATGGATCCAACGGAGATGAGATCCAGACAAGACATGAGTCGTGCCCGTGACCACGAATCCTGGCCTGCGCTGGACGTAAGTCCTCCGGTAGGTCTTCCCACAGAAGAAGTGCATTTCCCGGTATGTCGATTCTTCTAATACACGAGGAGCGGGGTGCAGTCTAAGGGCATGTCCCATAAAACTTTGATCATCCCGAATGCTCTCTTGTCTTTCCTTGGGCTAGCTTTCGTACCCCCCCCCCCCCCTTGTCCAGGCATAGATTCACCAACGTCCATCACCCCAATCCAACGGTTCCCCTTCGTTCCATCCTTGTTGCTCTTTCTCTCCAGCTCTTCCAACCCCAAGAGACTCGTCAGCGTTTGCTCGCCATTCGACCATCCCTCACACAAGCTCAGGATCTCGGTCTGCTCGTAGTATGTGTTCGACTCCTGGGAGGAATAAAGTAAGGCACCGGCGCCATACCTCATGTCACGTCGTTTATGCATTTTTTCTGATAGCTTTGTCTCTCGCTGGACCATTCGTCCGGTAACACCCCCACAGCCATTACCCACCTCAACCGTTGGTCAGAGATCGTACCTCCCAAGACTGCTTTGACTTTCGCTGCACTATGGGACCCCGAAGAAGGGATGGTCACATTTTCTGGCGCATCGCTCTTAGAATCCGAGAGCTTATCAGGCGTACCACCCCACCCTGACGTCTTTGATGACGATGACCGCTCCCAGTTCATTTCTCTCGATCAAGACACAGATACGGATACAATGATGGGAGAAAACGCCGCGACCCTGGCCACGTTCCAGGACGCCCTCAAAGTCTTTCTACATCGCCCCCCTCGCGATTCCAAAGAGCAACTCGCGTGCAAGGCAGCTACCACGAAATATCTGCAGACGCGCGCGTCCTCGACATTCGATGGTTTGGACGTGTATTCACACGACATGGAACTGAAACCAAAGCGGTCGCTCCAGCTATCTTGCATCGATCGTCTGGAAATGGAGTCTTCCTTCCGGACTCCGTCGGCCTTTGGGAGACTCCGGCTGAGGTCGGATCTGATGCTCGATGCGTATCATTCCGAGAACGAGTCGTGCGCTGCGAGTCGACATACTAACAACTACCTCGTGAGTTCAAACTCGAAACGGGTTGCGTTGCACGAGACTCATGAGAATCGTTCCTCCCCCCTTTTTTTTACCTCCCCTTTTCACCAGAAATCCCGTTTCTCGACGACGACGACGTCCACTTCGACTTACGTCGACGTGCCCTTGAATGGCTTACAGAGCAAGACCAGATTGGCGACATGCATACCGCCTCCTGTTTCTCGAACACCACCAGAACGATGGCAGATTGAACGTACGTCTGCATCTTCTTCTTCGCGCCCATGTTGTACACCACCTCGGCGTCTTCGTAAACGGCGACCACCCTGTGGTCTCGATCCCACCACCACCACCACCAGTCCCAATGCCCTCGAAGCGCTGAACCGGGGCGGAGGGGGTTTGTTCATGGGTACCAACGCCAAACAGCCCCCTATGACGACGTCCCCACCGACGTCCCCTTCGAAAAACACGAGACACAACTTCAAGTTCGTGACACTGCCACTGCCCCGTCGACGATCGGCCTCTGCCGACACGGATGGTTGGGTATGCATCGACGTCACGCCTATCATCAAACAGCGATATATCCCTCATTTAAATCTTGACGACGACGATTGATTTTACATTTCTTCTTCTCCTTCCTTCCCTTGTTGTATATTAGAACAGAAACAGAGCGGGGTATTCGCCTTTTTTTCACATTACTTTCAGTTTTTGCACAGGCTCAGGTTAGCCCCGAGCCAATGTTTACAGAGGCCTCACCCTTTGTTGTCGTCTCGTGTTATCGGATCATTGAGGACTTTCTTTGGATCCTCTACGTGTTCTTTCCTCGACACAACATTCGTGACAACAAACTGTATCCGTGACGTAGTCTTAAATAGTAAATGACCGTGATACTGATACCTCGTTGCTGCACTGCGTTGGAAGCTTTGCGAACCAAGCCAGAAAGATATGATTCAAGTAGTCGACGACGCAGAATACAACGGCATCTGTTTAGACCGTCTAGAAGATCGTCCTTGGGAATAATGCAAGTGGAATAATAGTATATATGTACACAAGCTGCTGAACGTTCTCCCCCTCCATCGTGGCGGAGGTCTCTATATATAACCAGAAACCCACCCACTGATCCTTCGGTTTTGTGCACGTGTGAGCCAGGGTCGGCAAGAGTCAAAAAAAAAGGTGGGCAGGGACAACAGGATGAGATTTCAAAAAGAAACCCTGCAAGATTCGATGGGGTCGGATGAGGAAAGCGAACACCATGAGTCGTGTATCGCGATGAAAGATAAGGAAGCAAAAAAAAAAAAAACACATAATAACGCTCGAGTCCCCACGCGAGCGTCGACAACACAGCAAATTACAGCTCGCCTCTTACACTGATTTCGCATGGTTATGAAGGGTAGTAGTCCACATCCCAATCCTCTGTCATTTCCGTCAGCGATGTTAGGTGTACGGTGACCATTTCGTTGACGCACCCTCTGTAATGCCACGCCATCCGTAATATAGCACAACGACAGCTGCAGTCTCTAACAGAGTCGCAATGAAGGAACCGTCGACTTTCATCGACGAACCCTGGAGACGGTTATGCTACCGCATTACTTGTGGATGCACGACATGATGACGTACCTGACATATGACTTTGTTCAGGAGGAAGTAGTCCAGTTGGCTGAGGACGAAAAGGAAGGCGGATATCAAGTAATACCACACGGGTCTGACCTCATTCAGGACACCGAGCACAACATACAACATGACGGCGAAATAGATAAGAGCAGCACTGTGAGGTCTGCCACGTTAAACAATGGGGACGCGGTTTCATTTGAACACGTACGCTCCGGGCCATATGCTGGTCAGAACAAAAAGTGGTATGCTGCTGAGTGCTAGTTGCGGGTTCGAAGGACCAAAAACACTGCTGAGGTGGAGCGCGATATCGAGGGATATATACATGGTCGCGACGAAGAAGCCAATGCCGACGATGGAGAATGGCTACACACGATCAAGTGAACAAATGAAGTCATCTCGAATCAAGGGAAAGTGACTTACTATCAAGGAACTCAGTGTGCCATCTTCGACCATTTGCGTCGCTACCATAGCATTCGCCAGCAAAGTCCAAAAGAGAGTAGCGACTAGGCCAGCATGGATAGCAGTGACAATGACCAAGCCTTTTGTGCCTTGTTCGATGACGGAACCGTTTGTTACAATTTGGAATATCAACGTCAGAATGTATAAACCGAAAAACACGCGTAGCTCAGTGCGTCCTAACAGAAACGGTTAATGTGATGCGACGGGGGGGTCCGATATGAACGAGTGAAAGACTCTGCGAGGAAAGACGAGAAAGATAAAGGACGAACGAAAGAGAACGCACCAACTGCTGCCTTCCTCCGACCAGCGAATACAATGAGAGCAGCAACTACAAGTACGCTTAGAGCGCAGATAATGATGTTGGCGACGTTTCCAAGTGACCCATTCGTATTCACTAGTGGTATTCCACACCGTGGGTTCACACCGACGGGTGCGGTGGCCGGATTTGCGGACAACCCAGTGAGGAGTGCGCCGTCATTGTGAAGCACCTAATCAAGGTCATTGATGGTGTCGCCGGGATCTAGAGAGTCAAACGCGACGCACCTGGAGGTAAAAAAGATTACACCAGGAGTACGATGGAACTTGAGAACAAAGTGTCGAGAAGTCGCCGAAGCGCATTTGTCGTTTGCGAGTCGGAAAAATCAGGAGAAGAGAAACGGACGCGTCGGGTATTTTGGTCGCGGACGTAGGATATCCTGAAGCAGCCAACTGGGTATCAGACCGAGACCGTCGATGTCGTTGATGAGGTCGTATGAGAAGTCGTCAAGCAAGTTCGAGGATAAACAGATCAATACAACAAGGCATGGAAGTTGTAAAACGATCGTCGCTTACTTGTGCTGTCCACTCCGATAAGTGGTTGAAACAACTACACAAAAATCAGCAAAAAAGAGCCAGAAGAGACCGAGAACGTTTACTGGAAACGAGCGTTGAACGAAGTTGAAGATAAGAACAGCAACACGTCGGACAAGACAGTTACTACCCATGCAGGTGGTCGTCCGTCTTACATAATAAGCTGCCAGCTCACGGGTACAAGTTATAACGACCCCAGATTTTTTGATAAGGCCTTGTCAAGACGACCGAGCACAAGGGAAGCCCTTGTAACGAGGTGTAACGACCATTGGTCTGGCCGGCACATTGTGCCATCCGTCATGTCATACAACGGAAAAAGACTACTACAATGTCCGTTTTATGATACCATACTACTCCATTGAACTTCCCCCCAGCGGAACACCGCTCTGAAAGTCCGGTCCGTGATCTCCATCGATCACCGGGGAAATTTCTCGGGGAAATACTCAGGAAATAAATACCCATGGTCTTGGTTATCGATCGTCGATAAATAACTTACTGGCAGCTGACACGGGCTGCCAACGCTGCTACTCTTGATCCTAATCTTAGTAGCGGGGGTGTGGCAGCATAAATACCAGGGCATCAATCGATATGGTTCGTTACTGCTCACCCCCAAACACCGTTCATTCGACGAACATCCATCGCTTCCCATCATGTCTACCCCCACCGTCGAGTACCGCATGCTCGGCAAGTCAGGCCTCCGGGTCTCCGTCCCTATCGTGAGTTTGTGCAAACTTGACATGAATGCATGGACCTTGACAGAACGTGTAAGCTGGGAGCCATGAGCTTTGGTTCACCGAAATGGAGTGTACGTATGATCATCTTCCCCGCGGCGCCAAGTAATAGACTTGTGTGTGTGTGTGTGTTTCGTCCCGCTCATTAGGCATGGGTCCTCGACGAGGAACCTTCCCTGGAAATTATGAAAGCCGCATGGGACCTCGGTATCAACACCATCGACACTGCAAACGTATACTCCAACGGTGAATCCGAGCGTCATGTAGCCAAGTTTATGCAAAAGGTAACTCTTTACCTTGATCGAAAGTCGGTGCCCGTCGTCGTCTCACACTCACTCCCGTCCAGTACCAAATCCCGAGACACCAGATCGTGATCGCATCCAAGTGCTTCGGTCTCGTCGCCGATGACCCTGGCACTCGCTCGAGTACCGTTCCCGGACTTGACAAATTGCCCAAGTATATCAACCAATCGGGTCTCTCCCGCGTGGCTATCTTCAACGCCGTCGAAGCTTCGCTCGCTCGCCTCGAGACTCCTTACCTGGACCTCCTCCAAATCCACCGTTATGACTCAGTGGTACCCGCCGAAGAGACCATGAAGGCACTCCATGACCTCGTCCAGAGCGGTAAAGTTCGCTACATCGGCGCGAGCTCTATGCGCTGCTGGCAATTCGCCCATCTCAACGAAGTCGCCAGCAAGAACGGCTGGACCAAGTTTGTCAGCATGCAAGACGAGTACTCGTTACTTTACCGCGAAGAAGTATGTCGTTCGTATGACGTCTCTCACTTGCGCCTTCTGACACAGCATAGGAGCGTGAAATGCTGGCTTACTGTAAATTCAACGGCATCGGTGTCATTCCATGGGCACCACTCGCAGCGGGAGATCTCGCCCGCCCAGTCGGTGTGGAATCTGTTCGGCTCAACTCTGCCAAGGGCACCATATTCGAGAAGAAGCTCTCAGAGGCGGACACAACCATCATCAACCGCGTGGAGGAATTGGCAACAAAGAAGGGAGTTAAAATGGGCCAGATCGCACTCGCCTGGGTTGGCCAAAAAGTCGTCAGTCCCATTGTCGGCGTCAACTCCATCCAGAGGTTGAAGGAGAGTATCGTCACTGGTATTGAGTTGACGCCCGAGGAGGTAGCGTACCTCGAAGAACCGTACGTGTCCTCAAAGTTATTGCGGTGGCCCTGAACTGACCATCGCCCACAGTTACGCGCCAAATGTGGTCCGTGGACACAGTTAAGGGACTCATCGCAAGAGGTATGGATTATCGGTGTAGTGGTGTACCTTTTTGTATCTGTAGCAACAACCGCATGTTTCGTAAGTCCAAGGAGACCTGAATTATGGAAAAGAAAATCCTAAGAATACAGATATGAGGAAGAGGAAGATAAGCACGGCATTCGTCGTTTAAGTCGCTGGATCATGTAGGACTGCAAGCAAAAACCGGTCGTCTGTGCCAATCTCGATCAGCGTGTCCCGCTCGACGATACACGAAAGAATAAAAACGAACCAGGCGAGATCATCAATTCGTGTCGTTTTGTCCTGATTCTCATAAATCGAATATGATCCTGGTCGATGGTAAACGGTAAATGATGTGACGATAGCCGTGATGCAGCTGTGGTGACGACGTACTCCATCGTTCTCCTCTCCACTCACTTCCTCCAATCCCCCTTGTACGCTCTCGACGATTCTCCCGATGACGCTTGCGTATTTCCTCCCTTGCTCGCCCTCGAACACGACGCCTGAATGCCTGATGATGGATACTTGGTCTCCCCTCGAAAGAAGCAGATAGCCTAAGACGGAGCGATGCGCAGAGAGCATAGCAAGTGTTTGTTCGAGTTCTGGTGGCATTGATACGTGACCGTGTGTTGTATGCGTCCCCGTCCCCGATGTCGAAGCAGCGAACGAGCTTGAAGAAGAGGTTCCCTGAGATGTACCCGAAGTTCCAGCAAGAGAAGCGCTCATGTTGGACGATATGCCTTGCACAGCCTGGTAGTAATAATTAGAGGGTTCAGGGTTTGGATTCGCTCAAGGTGTTAGGGTGAGACATACCATGAAGTAGTCGTGTACTAAGAGTTGTGGTCTGACACAACACTACCGTCGATCACGAAAAGAGGAAAGGCGCGAAGTAGATCAGATCAACGATGCTACACTGAGCAATTATTTTCTACGCGAATTCGTTCCGTATCAACGGCGGTTACGACTCTGCCCGGTCCCAACACCTGTGACGTCCCGCGTCCCTTGCGCTTTCAATTCATCCTCATCCAAGCCTGCTTCCGCTAGAATCTTCTCCACCTCCTCCAAGATTGGTTTATATTCAGCTAATCAGAACACATTAGTACTCGCATAACATCACGCTACAAAGCACTCACCATAGCGTGCCTCTGCGAGCCCGAATCCATCCCTTCGGAGTTGTTTACCCCGATTATCGCTCGCATCATGGGCTTTCTGTGCCCAGTACTCCCCTGACACGATATCTCAGCATGTTACTTTCGACGGAGACGAGTTCAAGCAGGTACGTACGAGAACGCGCATAGAACGCAGCCAACGTTTCTCCAGGAGCGGGCGTACTGATAATGTCCTCTGCAGACCTCGTAGAATCTTTCGCAGTGACGCCCATGAATGCAGTCGCTTTATCGCGTAGATTTGCCTGTGGTCGCAAGGATGAGCATGGGAACCTGTATCAGAGAGTAATGCGTGTACCTCCTCGGGTGGGTTTTCAGCCTCGACGACTGCTACCGTTTCTACTTCTGGCTCTTCCTCGCTCTCCTCCACCTCTCGTCTTTTCCCTTTTTTCCCTTTCCCCTTTCTCTTCTTTTCCTCTTCATCTTCCGAGGCCATATCTCCTTCGCTGTCTTCGTCGTCATCTTCGTCACTCCCATCACTGTCATCCTCGTCCTCGCTACTCTCCTCAGCCTCGGTAGGTATAACGATCCCGCTAGGCTTGAGGCATACGAACCCCTCGAGTTTGTCAAGTTGAATGGAATAAAAATCATCTAGAGTATACTCGCGCGAACCAAGCTCAAAGATACCACCATAGCTGGGTGAAGTAAGCAATTCGTCCAAACAGGAATGTGGAATGGGGGAGTCTTACATGTATAACGTGTTACGAAGCACCGCAAGCATTGCGTTATAGCGTGGCATGGGTTTCGTCAAGTTCGGGTCATCAGGGTCCACATCCTCGTCGCGTTGTGGGGCATGCGCTGGCTCTCTCGATCGTCGAGTTTTGTGCTACAAAGGGAGGCGTGGATAAAGTCAACAAACTCCATCAGTCAGAAGACAGATACCGAGACTTGCCTTTGTCTCCTCTGTTTCCTCGTCATCAGAGTCACGCTCCTGCTCGTCCTCCGCCCGCTTGGGCGGTATATCATTGGGGGTAGTATGTTTCTTCTTACCACCACCCCCTCTCTTCTTCGGTTTCTTAAGGTTCATCGATACCCATCTCCCATTTCCCGTCAGTTGGTAGCCATATCTTCAGTCGAATAACGATCAGCATATCGAATACGCCGCCCCATCACGTCGTCACTCACAAGTCGTTCCAGAACACGCTTTCTAATCCCTCCTCCCCTCGTTCCTCATCCGTGACCCCCCCAAACATTATTCCTGTCGACTTGGCTAACCAAAGTGTCATCGTGCAGCCTGCACGCGCAGAGGGTGTGTGAGGCGACTGAGGGGTCTTGCGTTTTTCCCATTTGAGAGTGAGTGGATTCGGAAGAGACGGATCGAGGGTCAACCTGCGAAAGTGACGATCAGCGGGCTAGTACATGGAAGGCGAACGAGGCAAGGACAGACCTCAGGAACCAGGTATCGTCGAGTATAATTCCAACAGGACGTTTACCCTTGGAATATTCTTTGTAGTAGCCTCCTACATGATCGAACGTTAGCGTGTTTTGACGTAGAAGAGCAATCGATCGGACCATGCAGAACGATACCGTCCGTCGTCGGTAAGAATGAGAAACCGCTTCGTGGACTTTGACGGAGGGGATCTAAGCAGGACACTCAAAATATCGCAAGGCAGGATACATACGAGGGTTTTCGCTCCGAGTCTTTGAATTCGATTTGGCGCCATTTGTACTCTTGGGTGTCAAATATCCACGTATCACTCAGGTACTGGGCTAATCGTAGCAAGCAACATCGTCAATGGGGAGGAGCAAGTTCAAGCGGGAGATGGCTTACTTCTGTAACCGGGATCGTAAAATCCTCCGAACAGAACGATGAAGTGCTTCCACATGGCCATCCTGGCGCTTCATCAACATGATGAAACAATTGAAACATACGAGTACCAACCGATGACCCGATCGTGCGCTAGGCCGCACTTTGGTCTCGATTCTCTCCCAGGAATGCGTCGGAATATCGAAGATCCAAAAGTCACGATAGTGGTGAAAGCTGTTTTGATACAAGGACGAAAACTCGCCACCTGCACAAGAGGGTCGTCGTCAAAATATGCAAGCTCTGGTCATAAGATCATTCCCCACCAAACAGGAACAGTTTCCCCCCTCCCGCAGGAGAAGCGACGACGCTGTGTGCAGATCGAGGACCTGGGCATGTTTGGGAAACGAATTTCCGCCATTCATCCTGCAGATGAGATGAAGGGCAGTCAGTGGTATAAAACGAGGAGATCTGAACACCTACTTTCTCGGGAGAGTACCGGAATACATCACTGTAAAAGTACTAGATAAAGAACCAGACAAGATGAAATGAATGCGCCGCGCGAGAAGATACAAGGAGTTCCTGCGCGTAAGCGATGAGCGTCTGGGAGGCAATTGGTTACCCACCGCCTTTCCATCCTCGCTGAAATACTCGCCTCCGATGCACCACAGGTGATTTCCGTTAGGACACGCCGTCAGGGAGGCATTGGCACGTCTACTAGGGGGCCCTTCAACAAGCTCTTCTGTCACAGTATGTGCTGCCTCCCATTCTTGTCTGATCTACTGAAAGCACAACGCTGATCAGGAAACGCGATCGAGCGACCTTGAACCCGCGAAGTGCCCCGAGTTTCCATGAGACAGTAAATCATGATCAAAGCATACTTTTTCAAGAATTTCTTCTAGATCTTCATCGTCTTGTTCTTCTTTCTGCGATTTCGTGTCTCTTTTCTTCTCCTTACGTGCCGACTTTTGAGTAGCTCTAGCTTTCTTCTGGGCTCTGGCAGCCGCCTTTCCCGTTGATGGACCACTTGGGTTCTTACCTTTCGCCATAGTATTCCGTTTCAATGTTTCACTCCATGAATTCGAGATGCCCTTTGGATAAAAAGTGACATTATTCAGCCGATCTTGGACGCGCCTTAAGTCAGAAAAAATGTCGTCCTAACCCAAGGACATCAACATTAACCGTGTCTACGAGCGTAAATAATGTATCTGTTTCTCCGAACGCCGAACGCATCATTGCGCACATGCAGCCCGCTAGCTCGTCCCGCTGGATTCCTTTTTCTTCCTGGAGCGTTCCATCTCTATTTCAGCTTCCATTTCCCTCCCAGCAACTTCTGCCCACACATCAAAACCTCCTTCGTCGAACGCATCGGCTAGCCTTTGCTGGGATTCATCATGATCAAAGATAGTAGACCTGGTAGATACCGAGCTTTGTGACGTGGCGGGGAAATCAGGTAGAGATTCACGAGGTGTAGGCCGTCGATAAATTTGGGTCGAAAGAACAGGCATGGCATTCGACACCCACGTCCGCATGCGTGCACCAAATTCTGTCGTCTGTTGCAGACTCACGTTAGTCACGAAGCAGCGCCTCAAACTGTCATCCAGATGGAAAGGTATGGAGGAATGAACCCACGTCGCGAACATCTAGATAGGACATGACACCAACTACGGTGGCTGCTGCACTGCTGATCACGATGGCGGTGGCGAAAGAAAATGCTTTGAGGGTGTACAAGGGGGCATTGAAATCATCTCCTTCGCCGGTCAGAGTTTCCGATGAAGGCTCGACCCGCGTGGGTTGGTGTGAGTGCGTTGATGAGGAGGGTAAAGCATTGGCTTTTCCTCGCGTACGCAGCGGAGGCGTCGATGAGGAGGAATACGCCGCAGGAAGGGGCGCTTCCAACTGGGATGCGTCGTCGTCTCCGGATCGTCGTAGCCTCCCGCGACGAGGAGGAGCAGAGCGCAAATTTTGTGCATCTACATGTGAGTGCCCTAAATTCGCCCTATACCTGCGAAATAAGACGACAGGTGCGACTATTGCAATAGAAGAAAACGCGAGCTAAGGGTGGGCATCGAGTGAACGGAAGCTCGACATCGAAAAGCTTGAATTACATACCAGCGTCAGAGGTATCCATCTGGGTAGAGGACCAGATATTCCAACGAGTTCCCTGATGCGACTTTCCTGTGGATTTGTACCACCCAGGGTATCACTCGATCTGCGCGGTGAGTCGGCGTCACCTGAGACTGACCGTGTGGACATACACAGGCAGCACAGCAAGCGACAGCAAGTAGAACAAGAACTCCAGCTGACACAGCCACTCCCACATACCCTCTTCACATCAATCCATGGCCTCTCGTCTGCTCTTGCCTCATTTCGCCATGTCCTCATTCCCTAACGAACTCTGGATGAACATATTCGAGGAACTGGAAAAACCTAGCGACTTGGCCGCTGTTGTTCGGTCCAACAAGCGATTTCGTTCCCTCGGCGAACGAGTTCTTTACAGACACATCGTCTGGTCAGATCCCCGCAAGTTCGTTCAGAACCACCCTTTTCTCCTCTCAAACCCAGCTCTACGCACCGTAGTACGTACCCTGACACTCGGTATATCTCAAGAATTTAGTCAACTCGACCGCATCGAACAACTCAACCGCGCAAGAGCCATCATTTACCTAAGCGGCGAAATCGAACATATTCCAGGTGCAAACCGCGCTCACGAAGCTCGAATTTTGGAGGAAATTGGCATCACAAGCCAGATAGATATCCTTGCTTCTAGGCAGGTCACGACGACGATGTATACCCACGCTACAGCATTCACCAACCTCCGTGAACTTAATTTCAAGGGCATGGTTCTCCCTGATACTTTTTACGCTTTCGTACACCACTTCCCTTCTCTCGACAAACTCTCCATCGAAAACTGCACACCCCCATTGAGACCCGAACCCACTACGTCCCACCCCCGAGATCTACCTATCACCGAACTCACAGTCCTAGGCTTGCGTGGTCGCAGAGATCCACGAGAGATGCGATCCTTTGGAGAAGGCCAACAGCTCCGCGTCATTCGCTTTGATTGGACATGCTATATCTACAAACACTTCTGCGAGTCGCCCAACCCTCACAACGTTTGGGCCGCCGGCTTCGTCGTCGTCAATCTTGCCTCCATTGATTTTCATGCCCCGCCAACCCAAGGCTTCGGTCACCCACCTCAACATATCCTTCCACCTCGCGAAAATCCGACACCATCCCCGTTCATCCATACCATCGACGTCAAGTTCCCGACTCAAAAGTCGTGGCAGTCGTATGTTTCAGAACCCCACGACCAACTTATAAACCCTTTCGCCGAGTTTCTGGCGAAATGTCCTAACGTCACCAATCTGAAGATCAGAAACTACCTGCCCTGGCTACGGCTTTCTGATGCTGCACTACCGAACCTGAACTCCTACCAAGGACCATTGACGACGATCAAGTCGGTTGTTTCTGCGTCTCGTCGAATAAAGCACCTCGATATCAGAGACCCAGCTGAAGGTCTCGCTCCCATCGAGAAGACTTTTAGGGAGGTCGAGTCGAGTGGCGGTGATGCTGCTCTCGAGACTCTATCGCTCTTTATCGGATGGTGGGATGACGAGATTCTCTATGCCGTCCTCCATCATTTCCGCGGGCTGAGGGAACTGGAGATCGTGTACAAAGAAGGGGACCCTACAGAGGTGCGACCGTCGCTTTGGAATCAAAGATACCGAGTGACCTTTATATACAGGAGATGGTTCTCAGTATGGGCGCCCATTTCTTCGGAGATATGCCGAACCTTCGATGCGCCCGCGTGTTCAAAGTCATACCAGCCAACGTGGACCACGTTGGCGCCATCGCAGAGAGTCTAAGTGCGCGGGGATACCCTCAACGCTCGATACAACTTGCGCTCGGAGAACTCATTGGCGTTGATGGTCCCGTTGAGCGTACTGACCTCGACGACTCGGAGCTCGAAGAGGCCAGGTATTTCTCGTCGCCATCTTGCTCTGCTTTTGCGCACGTCAAGGAAGATACCGAGGAGATGAATCTAAAGGAGCTTGTCAACGCGTGGAATAGGTATTGTCCTACGCTTCGCGAAGTCCAGCTGAAGGCGGGATATGTCTGGCGGAGAGCGGGAGAAGGGGATGCTTGGACAAAGAGGACGCGGAAGGTTACGGGTCGGATTAGGAATGCCGGATCTGAGGGAGTATGAGGACCGCATGTCCTTTGGAAATCTCCTGCTAGGGTTATATTTATATATTGACATGCTGAGTGACGGACGGACGTTTCTTGTATTCTGCTCATAAATTGTACTACAAGTTGATCGTGTCTGGGTTCCATTATTGCCTATTATTGCCTGATTATTGCCCGCTCTTACGCTTCTCCACCGCCGTGAGATTCGGAGTCCTTTCCCAATATCTCACACCGAGCGAGAACGCAATAGAGCTGACTAGTACGAACAATCTAGGCCCTAGGCGAGTCGAGTTTCGCCAGACTTTGCTTCTCAACCATGTCCTCACAGGCCCCAGAAGCTCCCCGGTCGACCGGCGTTTCGTCGCGATCGATCGCGATTTCCTTGTCCAGTCTTGTCCTCACCTTACATTCCGAGAACGTCTCACCTCGTAGCCCTCCTGCATCATGTCCACCGTGTTTGACTCGCAAATTTTACAGGTTTTTCGTCCTTTCTTTCTTTTCTGAGATCGTCACTGACATTCAGACCCGCAGCAACCCCCCGAATTTCTGACTGCTGACGAACTCCAACAATATCAGCGGGCTTCCTTTTGCTCCCTCAAGGAGCAGATGATGTTTTACGAGAACCTAATCGCACGCCACGAAGCCCATCCTTTCATTCTAGTCAGGATAGCCACAATGTATGCCATGTCCAACTCCCCCGCCACCGCCCTACACTACTATCAACGGGTGAGCGAATCTTAACTTCCAGCACCACAACCGGGTGATGTCCCCGCTCAGGCGCGGAGCATGATGCTTGGAATGAATATTGTCGATTCTGTGTTGGACACGGCTATTGCGAATGTGGCCGAGGACGCCGATCAGCTGGCCAAGGTGCTCTCGGATACGGATCACGACCTCACCAGCAAACGTAAGCGTTCGCAAGCCTCGCCTATACCCAGCCCTTCCTCACGTTTCTATCCGCTAGGGTTTTTCTCTGCTCAGCCCTGGAAACCCACGAAGAACCACAAATTTCCGCACTCGTTGCCCACCCTTCCAGAAGGTCATGAAGGAGTACGCCCAGAGTGGGAAGGTTTAGCTCCCAATGGCCAAGACCTGTTTTCTAAATATCTGATGAGGCTCGTCATCGAGACAAACCAAATCGAGAGTGTCTTTCGTTTAACCGAAGGGGTGCGTTATCTGCGGCGAACTGTACTCCATTTCATTTACCGTTTTTTAAAGTCGACGCAAGATCTTGTTAGATGTGGTATCTCTGAAGAGGCTCTCCAGTTCCTTCCCGAAAGTTCTTTGAAGGATCCCGCAAAAACCAAGAGCATCCTGAATGACACGCTTGCGGTACGCTTGTCACCTGCTTCACACTGGCCTGCTGGCCAACATCTTTGCTAGGCGTATGACCTTCTGAAGCCTCTGATATCCGGCGACGAGCACATGTTGAACCCAGAAATCATCTGCCGCATCCATGCGCGCCTTATGAACACCGACAGGTTCAAATCAGACCCCACGGGCTGTATCGTGGCTGGTCATACGCGATCATTGAGTCGGAAAAATGTTTTCGTTCAAGGGAGGCACAACATAATCCAATGTTGTCCGTTTCCCGAAGTCGACAAGGAGCTGGGGTACATCTGCCGGATGGCTAATGCAAGACTTGTATCCTGCGGCTTGTGAATTGTGCTGATTACTATTGTGCCCCCTTTGTAGCAATGGATTTCGTCGTGGGGTCGTCGTAACCCATTCGCGACCGCAAGCTGGATTCATCTCGTTCTTGTCAGATGTCACCCGTTCGAGGTAAGCGCTCTACAATGTTCTTCGATTTCATTGCATGGTCGAGTATTTCAGGATGGAAATGGCCGGTTGAGTCGCTTGCTGGCTTCCATCCCGCTCATGAAACATGGGTACCCCCCAATCACGATTACACTAGAACAGAGTGCAGCCTACTACGATGCAATCAACAAGGCATGCGGACACTGCTTCACCCGCTGTGTGTGTGCTAACCACTAATTGGCATCGGAAGGCTTATAGTGATGATTATAAGCCCTTCATCGACTGCATATTGAAGGGCATGAAAGATACCCTCGAGGAAGTGAAGAAACTATAAAGCTATACCACGTCCTGGAGCGATGTTACAGGACATCCAATAACTCATCTTGCAGGAAATATGATCTTTGTATCTACCATGTCCGTACTTGTCCGTATTGTACTTGATTTTGTTAAATGGGTATGGGTGGGGAGAGGCAATGCCCTACAAAAAACGCGTGGATTATGTAAGCTAGAAACCATCGTCACTATGATAACCGAGTGTTCGCAAATGAGAAAAGCTGAGCTATTAAGAATAGGCAGTTAAGAACAACATAAAGATTAAGTATGTATAAAGTGTAATATTAATTGGAAAAGCGGAAGGAAATTAAACAGGATATGAGTCCTCCGCATCGGAATCGTTGTCGTCTGAGTCAATAGGGGGGATCAGACCTCACGATTGTGAGGTCGATTCCCTGGTTGATTGTCACACCAATTTTGAGTGCGGACAATCGACGATGTTGTCAAATTGGTCGTAATCGACGAGAGCCGCTTCGTCGATCTTTCACGCCATCGATTCTCGCTGCTCGTCCAAGGTTATGCCCAAATAAGTAGTTATATTTGACACTAGATATGCAAAATAAATAGTGTTACACTTGTACCGGGTAGGTCCAAGTGTGAACGCAAAGCCTGAGTCGAGGGTTCTGTCAAAATACAGTGACTCCGATCCTAGTACCCGACCCTGTCCGAACCCGAATAGCCCCTGTCTATTCTCGGGTTAGTCCGACCCTAGTCCGACGTTTTCCCTGCTCGGACTCCGCAGACACATGCC